>CAUYPK010061712.1:0-38543 GCA_963574355.1 Loris lydekkerianus
AAGGCTATAACCCAACTATAGCACAAGACTATGGGGAAAGGGCCAAGGAAGGGGAAGGGAGGGGGGAGGTTTTGGTGGAGGGAGGGTAATGGGTGGGGCCACATCTATGGTGCATCTTAGAATGGGTACAGGTGAAACTTAGTAAATGCAGAATACAAATGCCTACATACAGTAACTAAGAAAATGCCATGAAAGCTACACTGAACAATTTGATGAGAATACTTCAGATTGTATATGAAAGCAGCACATTGTACCCCTTGATTGCACTAATGTACACAGCTATGATTTAACAATAAAAAAAAAAAAGAAAAAAGAAACCAAATGGTTTCAAAGACATTTGGATTCCTCAGATTTAATTTTAATTTTTTTTTTTTTTTTTTTTTTTTAGGAGTGAGATAAAAATGTAAGAGAAATACTCACATAGTGCTGAAAAGTAAACAATAAAGCATAGATTTCCCATCCATCTCTGATTCTTGGTCCCCTAGAAGCAACTTCTATTATGGGTTTTCTTCATTTGCGTATGTTTAAAAATTGGAAAAGTCCATGTCTTCTTTGTTGTCAGTGTCCTAAGTACTCCAAATGAAAGTACTCTAAAGTGACATAAAAGAGTTTTCCCCTCCAATGAAACCTGTTTCTCTGGGGACTGACTGAGCTTTTCTTCAAGTAAGCCATACCTCCTGAAGGTGAACCAACAGGACACACGACTGATTAAATCTAGAAATGCCTTATGATGTGGGTGTCATCACTCATCTGTAGGCATAAGGTCATCTCTATTTTACTGACGAGGAAACCCTGAGGTCCAAGAACACTGAGTAACCTTCCTAAGGTCCCAAGATGAACAAGGTCTGACCATATATAGGTCTGGCCAGTTCTCTTTCGTGCATTTAGATGCCTTCTCATTCATTCCAAGAACATATCAATCTATTTCATGGTCACTTATTCTCAAATAAGTAAATAAGAAAAAGATTGAACCAATCGATCAATCAAATTCCCCCCATAAGAAATTTATTATGTACCTATTATGTATCCTGTTGGATGATTTAAGAGGATTGCAAGTAAGGCATGGTGCATACAAAAATGACTATACATTTTTTTCCTTCTCCTCCCATGAAAAGGTAGAATCTATTTTGAATCTGAACTGGCCCTCTTGCTTTGAGTTGACCAACAGAATGCAGCAGACTTGATGCTGTTTATCTTCCAAGGCTGGGCCTGAAGAGATCGGCAGCTTCCACTTTCATGGCCTTGGCATAGTCCCTTTTAGAATCGCTATCCATGCTAAGTGGAGAGAGGACAGAGAGCAGAACTGAGAAGCTCTGGTTGACAGCCAAGCTCACATCAGACAGCCAGGACCAACTGCCAGCCGTGGGAGTGAGCTATCTCTGCCGTCCCTGCAGACACCACATGGAGCAGAAGCACCCAGAAGAGCCCAGTCAGCCTAGAGACATGAAGAAATATCAACAGCACACAGTTGGTTTTGTTTTAAGCTGCTTAGTTTGGGGAATGACTTGTTACACAGCAACAGGTGACCATAATATAAGGCACATCTTTAGCCATACAATAGTTTACAAACAAGATTCTAGAGATGTGACGGGCTGCTCTGTATCCATTTTATACATCTATTTTCGGTTTAAAGGCCCGGAGTTCTGATGGTAGCAGGAATCCTGACTGACAGAGGAGATACTGAAGGTAGATTTTGTTTGTTTTTGCTAAGGAATGTCAAGATTAAGTCTGCATTTTAGGAAGCCCACTTTGGGTACAACGTAGAGAATAGCCAGAAGGAGAAGGGAGTAGAGTCAGGGAAAACATCAGGAGGCCACTGGAGAAGACAGTGGCAGGGAAGAGTGAGGATGACCACAGTGAAGAGATAATGAACGCATAGATTCTCTAAGTCTTGTTGACACTGAGGCTAAGAAACAGGTAGGTGTTAAGGAGGATGTCCAAGTAGCTGATGTGGTCCACTGGGCAGATGACAGCTCCAGGTCCAGAGAGAGCCCTGGACAAGGAGGACGAACATGAGTTTCCATCTTTCCCTAGTGGGCAATAACATAGAGCAGTCACTGGGTTCCAGCCCACCCTCCAGTCATCCTGCTGTGCCGCCTCTCTCCCCGAGACCCTTCATGGCATCTCCATCTGCCCAGGATGAGGCCTGCCAGCCTCCGTGACTTGCTGCGTGCTCCACCAGCCTCATTGACAGCCTTTCTCTTTGTATTCACATATACCACACTTCTGCCTATTTCCAGGTCTTTGCTCCTGCCATTCCTTTTGCCTGGATTACCCTCCTCCTCTTTGTCTGTTGATTCTTTTTTTTTTTTTTTTTTTTTTTTTTTTGAGATAGGGTCACATTCTGTTAGCTTGGCTAGAATGCTTTGGCATCATCATAGCTCACAGCAATCCCAAACTCCTGGCTCAAGTGATCCTCCTGCTTCAGCCTCGCAAGTAGCTGGGACTACAAGTGTGAGCCACCACACCTGGATAACTTTTCTATTTCTTTGTACCAACAGGGTCTCACTCTTACTCAGGCTGGTCATGATCTCCTGAGCTCAAGGGATCTTCCCACCTCACCCCTCCAAAAGTGGTGGAATTATAGATGTGAGCCACTGTGCCCAGCCTCTTTGGCTGATTATTTGAAACTTCAGTCATTGCCTCCTCCAGAAGCTTCTCCAGCTCAGGGTAGGTGCCAGTCTTCCAAGATTGGAGAACATTCTAGAATGTCCTTCCTCTACCTCTGGAGCTGCCCTGATGAGATTCCATCGTGACCACCTGTTTCTGTGTCTGGCTCTCCCACTGGATTGAGAATCCCCTGAGTGTTAGTATCTTCATAGCTGGTGCAGAGCTGGTGCAGGGCTTTTCCCAGGCATCACCTCATCTCTCGGTTACACTGTTTTTATCGTCGTTGCTTCTTTTGTAGCAAAGTGCTCACCATCCATATGAGTTTATATGTGGACTTAATGGGAGAAAGAAGGGACCAGAGTTTCAGAATTGTATAAGGTAAAGACATGGGTCCTAAGTTTATACACAACTTCCTCTGGGAGTGACTTAAGCTGGAAGACAATTAGTTCCCAGTGGGTGTTTTACAACCAAAACAATTCCCAGAGGGGACATGGAGACTAAAGAGTGTGCAATTGCACAGGAAAATTGAGGAACTTCCGCAGACATTGGCTTTGGGAAGTAAAGCCACCCAGCTTGTTCCTGCCTCTTTAATTTTGGGCCCCTTTCTTAAACTGCATGCTGGCTCAGGGCCCCTAAATTACAGCCAGAGCTGTATTGCCCAGGCCTCCCTCCATAGACCTTAGACTGCAGGGCAGTGACTACAGGACAGTCCTGTGGAGTCATAGTGCTGTTAGTGCTGTGGGAAAATTCAGATTCCCTCCAAAATCTCTCGCCGCCTCTACCCTTGCTCAGGAGCCCTTGGCTGCAGGTTTTGGGGAATAGATGCTCTTGGATCCCACTATCAGTCCTGCGGGCATCAGTTACACTGGGAAGAGTCTGAGGTGGGGGCAACATGTCAGCTAAGACAAGGCATGTCATATAATTAGCTGAACTAGGCCAAGTGTAAGGTCGGAGAGAAAGGTGGAAAAGGGAGAAAATTAGAATGCTGTGCTCCCTTTAAAGGGAGCAGGTGCTACTCAGCTCCCACAGATCCTTGACAGGAGGGAATGTCAGTCCAGAGTGGTCAGACCCTCTTATTTTTCTTCAGATGTACCTAGAAATCATAATTTTAAAATGCAAAATCTTCCGATATGAAATACTGGACACAAGTTTTACACAATGTTAAATCTCTTGCCAAAGTGCAAGGCCCACAGGTGTCTAGCTGGTGATGGTTCTTCTGCTATCCTCCAGTGTTGCAAATTCTAGTTCATCTCTGAATGTTTGCTACTGCATAAAGTCACATTTATACCTTCCTGGATCTGAGGAATTGATAACTCTCCAGGTGGAGTGAGGCAGCAGAAAGAAAATGAGCTAATGAGCTTGAATCACAGTGCCACTATTTCCTAAATACGTGCTCTTCCCGGAGCTTTACTTTCCTCATTTGCAAAATTGGGACAACACTTATAATAGACACTGTTAGCTGCATGCAACTGCCATTTCTACTTCCCCATCCCCTGATTCTTTCTTGCTAAGAGAAAAAAAAAATTTTTTTTTTTTTTTTTTTTTTTTTGAGACAGAGCCTCAAGCTGTTGCCCTGGGTAGAGTGCTGTGGCATCATAGCTCACAGCAAGCTCCAACTCCTGGACTCAAGCTATTCTCCTGCCACCGCCTCCCAGGTAGCTGGGACTACGGGCACCCGCCACAACGCCTGGCTATTCTTTGGTTGTAATTGTCATTGTTTGGCAGGCCCAGGCTGGATTCGAACCCGCCAGCTCAGGTGTATGTGGCTGGCACCTTAGCTGCTTGAGCCACAGGCGCTGAGCCTAAGAGAAAATAACTTTTTTTCAGGCATTGGAGGAGCAACAGCAAGCTCAAGGGGATGAATTGTGCTCAGTTTAAGTCTTTGTGGGGACTATATTCCACTTTGCCAATGATTTGCTTAGGGATGGGTGTAAGATCTACGTTTACACAATGAGTTGGGGAAGGGAAGTCTGCTGAGGAGATTCCTGGGATATAGTTTCTCTCCTGGTAAAAGTGAGAGTGTAAAGGAAGAGTGGCCTGCTTTCCGCCAGCACTCTGACCTTCCTGTCTGGGACACTGCATGGTGAATGTGTGATGCTTAAATGTTGTGATACCATTTTGTGACCATGAGGAAAAGGTCAGATGAATCACAGAGATGCTGACCCAGAGTCCTGCAGCACGGAAACTGCTTCCAGACATTCTGTTAAGAGTCCCCATTCAGGCAAAGTCCCTCTTGTAAATATGTTCCTCCCACAAAAGGTGTGCCAAACACCATCTTTGCCTGACAAATGCAATTAGTGTAACCTGGTTCTTGTACCCTCAATGAATCCCCCAAAATCATACTAATAATAATAAAGAAATATTCAATGTCCTTATGGTTTAAGCCAGTCTTTCTCAAGCAGGCACCTGAATGCCACAAAGGGCTTGTTAAGAGGCAGCTTGCTGGCTTTACTCCCTGAGTTTCAGTAGGTCTAGGGTGGGGCCCAAGAATGTGCCTTTCTGACAAGTTCCTGGGTGATGCCGATGAGGCTAGTGAGTCACATTTTGAGAGATACTCTTTAAGCCTCTGTTAGCTGGATATCCTATTACTTGCTGCTGAATACCCTGTGACTGATATAATGACACCTGACGGAGGCACTGTGGACATAAGCAGAGATATCATATGTATGAAGCAAAAGCACAGTGTTTATTTGGGTAGACCGACCGTAATTTCTTTCCGCCTTCCCTCTTCATCTGAACATGCTATTGTCTGCCCAACTCAACCTGATACAGCATCAGTTTGAACTAACAGTTTGAAATGTACCTAGAGAGCTTCTCTCAAAAAAAAAAAAAAAAAAAAAAAAAAAATCGATTGTACTACTGACAAAGACAATGACGTTTCCACTACGTGACTTCCAACAGAACCTCTCATCTCCAGCCTGTTTGAGAAATCTCAGTGAAAAGTACATTGTGGAACTGGCTTCTGTCTTCAAACCGGAAAATTTGATCTATGGAGACACAGCCCTGATATAAAAGGTTTGTGATTAAAGGATTCAGTGTCTGACATTTCCCTGGAGGACTCTGGTCAGAAGCCTCTCATGAGGTGACCTGGGACTTCTCTCTTAGACCAGACACCTACCTGGTCATACCCCAAAGCCAGAACAAACTATTTACCATTATCCCCCATTCTAGTGAGAGTCTCCTTCAAGTTTCTTTTCCCAGACCTGCCTCTGGGACTTGTGGCTACTGTCACCACGTAATCATATGCTTTCTTACTTATATTTTTTTCCTTTCACAAATGTCTCTACTCCTACTGCCTATGAAGCCTGTTTCTATTCCCCAAGCCCTTGATGGTTTCCTTTTTCAGGCTGCACTGGGCTTTTCTGCCCAGTTGGAAGGGCCTTAGGGGCGGCAGTAGGAAGAGTCTGAAAAAGACACTTTTGAGAGGATCCCCTGCCACAGCCCAGTCCAGCTCTGGCCTTTCTGGATACAGTCAGCTCGTCAAGGCGATATGCCCAGGAACCTTCTATAGCAGCTGGTCTCTTCATCTTTAATGTACAGATCTATCACCTGAGGGTCTTGTTAAAATGCTCATCTGCCTGGAGCGGGGCCTGAGATCCTGCGGGTGCTATAGATGCTGCTCAGAATAGCAAAGTCCTAGTCCTGAACTGCCAAATGAGGCAGCCACTAGCCACACGTGGCCACCGAGAAGCTAAAATGTGGCCAGTCCTAATTGAGACGTGCTGAAAATGAAGAATACGTACTGGATGTCAAAGGTATAGTACAAAAAAGAGTGTAAACAATCTCATGAATAATTTGTATCTGGCTGGGGGAGTGGGGCTGGCAGGTTCGAACCCAGCCCGGGGCTGCTAAACAACGATGACAACTACAACAAAAAAATAGCCAGGCGTTGTGCTGGGTGCTTGTAGTCCCAGCTACTTCAGAGGCTGCGGTAAGAGAATTGCTTAAGCCTGAGAGTTTGAGGTTGCTGTGAGCTGTGACATCACGGCACTCTACCCAGGGTGATATAGTCAGATTCTGTCTCAAAAAAAAAGAAAAAGAAAAAGAATAATTTTTATCATTGACTACATGTTGAAATGATAATATTTTGAATATACTGGGCTAACAGATATTGCTAAAATTAACTTCACCTGGTTTTTCTTTTATTACCTTTTAAAAAATATGGGCTACTAGTATATATTTGACTCTTGAACAAAACAGGTTCAAACAGCATGGGTCCAATTTTACAGGAATTTTCTTTCTCCTCTGCCACCCCTGAGCCAGCAAGACCAATTCCTCTTTTTCTGCCTCCTTCCATAAAGGATGAAGAACTTTATCTTCATAAAGTAGATGATGATCTATTTCCACCTTATAAATAGTAAATATACTTATTATTCCTTATACTTTCTTAATAATATTTTCTTTTCTCTACCTTGCTTTATTATAAGAATACGGTATCTAACACATAATGTATAAAATATGTGTTAATTGACTATGTTATTGGTAAGGATTCCAGTAAAAAGTAGTCTATTAGAAAAAAATAAAATTAAAAGTAGGTTATTAGTAGTTAAGTTGTGGAGGAGTCAAACTTGGAAGTGAATTTTCCACTGAATGAGGGGGTAAGTGTCCCTAACCCCTGTATTGTTGAAGGATAACTATATCTTAAGTTCCCCATGTATCTGGCATTTGTGGTTCACATTATATTTTTGCTAGGCAGCACTATTTTATTTTTTTATTTTTTTGAGACAGAGTCTCACTTTGTCACTCTATGTAGAGTGCCACGGCATCATAGCTCACAGCAACCTCAAACTCCTGGGCTCCAGCAATCCCCTTTCCTCAACCTCCTGAGTAACTGGGACTACAGGTGGCCGCCATAATGCCCAGCTAGTTTTTCTATTTTTAGCAGCGATGGTGTTTCAGTCTTGCTCAAACTTGTCTTGAATTCCTGAGCTCAAGGGATCCATGGCCTCTCAGAGTACTAGGATTACGGGTGCAAGCCACCACACCCAGTCTAGACAACGCTATTTTAGAACAGGCTCAGTGTACACATACTGGGGACCACTAATGCCTTGACCAAATAGCCATGAGCTCAGTTCTGGAAACTGCTTGGCCTCCTTCTCTACATCTCTCCTGCTAAAGTCGGAGCAAACTGTCTCTGTGCACATCTTGGAGCCTGTTGGGGACTGAAGGTTGACTGTTCATTGAAGTGAAGTAGATAATAGGGCTGGGTCATGAGGTGGGGGTACTGTTAAGTGTTTTTAAACAAGGTCTATCTCAGCTCAGGACAGAGAGGTGGGGAGAGAAGTGGGACAGAGTTCAGGCCAGGGGCCGGGGGTCTACCATCCCATATCACCACTTTGTAGGCACAGAACACTGGGGCATCTGAGTTTCTAAATTTGATCTTGGCCAGGCAGATTGTTAGATAGATACATATGTCAAGGTATGTGGATAGAACATATTTTATTTAACGCTTTATTAGTTAGATTTATCACTTTTGATATTTAGACATGTCATATGTAGGCCTCTATTTGTACTCTTGCCCTGGGCACATAAGGTAATTACTACACAGGTTTATGGGGGCCAAGCTACAGACACACGTGACGAGGTGGGAGCCCAGAGGAGGGACTCTGCCGGGGACAGAGAGGCCTTTGAGTAACAACGAAAGGGTCATGGCTGGGGGCCACTGCTACCTTGGGAAGAATTAAACCTATTATTTTTTCCTTAGCAGAAAAGCAGGAGGAAGATCTAGGGCATCTGGCTGCTGGGTTGGGGACCCTGGTGAGCCCACCAGCCTTACCTCCCCTCACCACCTAACATTTGCAACTGTGGACACCTGCTTGCAACACCATCCATCTGCTTCCTCAGAGTAATCAGGGGACTGATTAAATACTGTGAGGGCCCAGGCTCTGATCTGGGCCTCTCACCAGCCCTAGTTCTTCTGCAGCTCCTGATGCCAGTGCCACGCACAGGCCATACGTCACACGGATGAAGGGGGAAGAATTTGGACCTCGGTTTTTGGGTTTGAATTCCAGATTCCCCTCTCTGGGTCTCCGTTTCCTCATTAATAACATGGGTTTGATAATAATAGTACCATAAGAGTGATCTTAGGAATGTGGACTGAGATAATGTCTTTAATCATGACTTAACAGCTCTGTACAACCACCAGTTCTTCCTGACTTCATTTACAGACATGACGCCATGCTGAGGAGAGGTGAAGTAACCTTGCCCCAACACCACACCTAGTTTCAGGAAGCAGCCGAAATTCCAATCCAGTTCTCCTTCACTGCGAATCCGGACTCTTGCCCACTCTCACATGTGAGCATTTCTTAACCACAAAGATAAAGTTGTCTCCTCTTTCATGTGGGGTACATTCGCAGAGCTGGTGAGAGAGGCTAAAAATAACACTAGGTGCAAACCTGACCCAGTGAGAAAGTCTGCAGAGCGTTGGTTGGGCTGGGCGTGGGAGGAAAAGCCCACTCCCCACTGCCCCCTGTTCCTCCAGTGGAAGGCTGTTGGTCTGGAAACACACCTGAGCTGTGATGAGCTTTGGAAAGCACAAGAGTGACTGGAAGAGCCCGAGGCTGTGCCGAAGCTCTGTGAGACCTGCCCTGCGGTCTTCTGCAAGCCTGTCCTTTCTAGTCATTTTCCACAGAGAGCCTCTCTCATCCTAGGAGGAGCCAAGTTCGTGCCTGCTTTGGAACCTCCTGTATATGCCCAGACCCGATGTTCCCAGCATGGACAGCTGCTTCAATGTCACTATCAAAGACACTCACCAGGACTACCTACCTAAAGTGGTCTCCCCCACCTCCCCACCTGACCCACTCCCACTCCAGCCCGGTGCCTCATCCTACTTTGCACAAGCCTGAATTAGACCGGGTGCATTTCAGTGCCAGTATGTGTCTTGCACTCTGCCCCCCTAGAATGGGAGCCGAAAGATGGAGGGCCCTGTGCCTGTCTCTCACTGCTGCGCCCGTCTCTCACTGCTGTCACCGTCTCTCACTGCTGTGTCTCTGGAGCCTCCAATATACCTGATGCTTCTTAGTCCTCACAAATAGACTTTAGTCCAGCGGTGGTGCATAGGCCTGTAGTCCCAGCTACTAGCAAGGTTGAGATGGAAGGATTACTAAAGCCCACTAGTCTGAGACCAGCCTGGGCAACACAGAAACACCTAACTTAAAAAAAAAAAATTAAGCTAAAAATCAAAGATTTCAAGTAAATAAATGTATGCATATTGGAAGAAAATGAACAAAGAAATAAAACTTCAATTCTAGTTCCAACTGTGCCACCAACTGCTTGACCTCTCTGGGTCTCGTTGGTCTCTATCATAAAATGCGAGGGTTGCACAATATTTGGAATTTTCAAAGTACACTTTGTGGCTAAGGAGTTGAAGCCAAAGAGTCATGTACTCATATTTGCATTGAAAACAAAAAGAAAATCCCTTTGGGACCCAGCAGAAAGTGGATTGGAGGTGCCTATTCTGGAGTCAGCAAGTGGCCAGGAGGCTGTGACAGGTATGCAGCAGAGAGGAATGAGTCCCCAGGCTTATCAGAAGATAGTAGATAAACCTCACAGTCACTATCAGTGACAACTGTGACTGTGAACCCGGGCAGACGATAGAGGGATACAGGTGGTGAATGAAGCGCCTCTCTCTCTCTCTCTCTCTCTCACACACACACATAAACTGACCCCCACCTCTTCATTATCACCTGGGCTTACCAGATTGAGACAGACTAATCAGATGATTATGAGAGATTGAAAAAAAATTAATATTTTTTTGAGACATAGTCTCAAAATATTTAATATTTTGATAACTCTTTCCCCCAATGAATTGAGCCCTGTCTGTGTCTAGCTTACAATAATATATGTTATGTATGTACACGAACACAATACTACTATGAAGAAGAAAACTTTAAACAGAGTACAAATCAGGGTTAGGGAGAGATAGTCAATAGATCAAGGTCAGGAAGGAAGTTAGAACATAAATAAGCTAACAAAGTATTCTAGGCTTTTATCAAAGTTGAGTCACAGAGTTAGTTGGCTTTGAGCTTCCAAGTAGCCAGAACAAAAAGGAAAAAAATACGATGATTCTTGAAATATGAAAAAATGATGATGCTACATTATTTCATCATATATGGAAAAAATATACTAATGTCTCATGAGTAAAACTTTCTTTGGCACCCTAATTAAAAGGAAGTGACTTAATATTTTTTAACATGGGATATTCCTATTTATTTTTAAAAAATTAAATATACCTGGATGGAAATTTCAAAGGAAGTATACCAAATCATTGATCATCGTTCTCTGGTGAGTAGATTGGAAATGTTAGTGACTTATTACTTCTTAATGTTCTTAGACATTTTCTAGAATATACATGTTGCAGTTATAATCAGAAATCAGTTGTTTCCCTGAAAATCTTTTATTTTAGTAAAATATACACTAAAAACTTCACCATCTTAACCATTTAAAAACACATGGTTTAGTAATGCTAAGTACACTTACAATGCTGTGCAACCATTACCACATCCATTTCCAGAATGCTTTTAATTTTATAAAACTCTACACCATTAAACAGCTCCCTTAACCTCTGGCAACCACTATTTTTTTTTTCTTTTGTTTTGAGACAGAGTCTCATTACGTCACCCTCTGTAGAGTACTGTGTTGTCACAGCTGACAGCAACCTCAAACTTTTGGGCTTAAGTGATTCTCTTGCCTCAGCCTCCCAAGTAGCTGGGACTATAGGCACCCGCCACAACACTTGGCTATTTTTTTGTTGCAGTTGTCACTGTTATTTAGCTGGCCTGGGCTAGGTTCAAACCCACCAGCCCTGGTGTATGTGGCCGGTACCCTAACCACTTAGCTATGGGGGTTGAGTTTGGCAACCACTGTTCTAATTTCTGTCTCTATGATTTTGACTACTCCAGGTACCTCATCACAGGTTTTTATATAAGGAAGACTGTGATTTCATGTACACTTTTCAATTTAAAAAATGAAATCAGTTGTATTGGGAATCACGGTATGAGAAGAATCACATTTTTTGATCAAGAGAGAGAGACATAAAAAGGAAGAAGAATGGAATGTTATGTATCTGCAACACGTGTTTGGATTGGGGGATATAAATTAATCAATCCAATAATCAAAAAAATACAAAGAGCTACAATTTACTGCGTTTTTAGTACAGTCCATGCCAGGCACTGTTCAAAGTATGTGACATCAGTGAGCTCAACCCTCCTCCAGACCTGAATGGTAGAATTACTGTCACCATCAGTAGAATTACTGATAGATTTTGCTAGCTCCTGTGCTTTGCTGGAGATCACATAGCTCTTAACTCTGGTCCTTCTGAGCCCAGACCCCTGATACAGAGGATGACAGGACTCCTTCTCTCTCGGAGCAGCCTGTTAATGTCCTAGGGATACAGGGAATGGTCATAAAGCCTGTTATATTTCATACCAAACCAAAAAGAAAGAATCTTGTAGAAGAATCCACCCCATGACAGAATGTTCACGTCCATTTCAGAGGGAGAAATTGACCAATCCACCTACATGTAGCAGGTTGCTGTAAAGTGGTGGCTTTTCAACCAGGAAAAAAAATGACATGGCCATTATTGTAAAGCAACAAATATGTCACCCTCACCTTGCTGGTAGAGGTTAGGACCATCTCATTGGCAAGCCCCTGCCTAGTCAGCCTGTTCAGCAGGTCCCTATTTTCCTAGGTTCTGTCTATCCTGCACCATAACACTGGTCTCATTAGGAGACATTTACAAATAGAAATACAGCAGAACCTCCACAGTTGACCACTTTCCCAGATTGACCATCTTCTTAATCATCTTTATTTCTTAACCATCTGCCTGATGATCAAGGGTAGAGAAAGCCATCACAACTTTTTATTGAAATAATTAGAGACCTTCACTACCTTAGCATCTGAGCCCTATAGAACTCTCTGAAGAGTTGTTTTCTACCCACAGAGTGATTCTCCCAAGCTCCTTTCCTTTTTAGGAAAAAAGAGATGAAACAGGAGGAAAGCCTAGATCTCCCCCATCTTTAAGGAAAGGGGGAGAGAGTGACCTAATTTTCATAGAGCAGACACGTACCACACGTATTTTTCAGTACAGTACACTGAATTCTTACGTTGCTCACCTCTGTGTGGTAACCAGTTTGCTACTGTCCCTTGGGCGGTCAACTCATGGAGGTTCTACTGTTTTTTTGTTGGAAGAAAAAGTTCACAGAGTGCTCCATGTCCCTGTTCTCACTTCATTGTAAGTGTGTGTTCTGGAGTCAGAGCGAACTGAGTTCAAATTCTGACTGTGCCCTCACTAGACTCCTTTGGCAAGTTGCTTACCTTCTCTAATAATAATAGTGCTGACCCCATAGGCTTATCACGAGGGAGAAGTGAAATGCTGGCTGGTAGGTGTTTTGTTCCATGTCTGGCTCACAGCAAGTACTTAAAAGATGAGAGTTATAATTATTCACTAGCTTAGATTACAGCCCATCCCTGAACCAGTCACGCCAGCCAGGGGATGTGTGACTGGGCAGGCTTGGGACACAGAGTTGCTTTCTGTAAAGATGATTCTGACTGAGGTGTAGATTAGGGATTGCAGGAAGGCAGGGCTGTAATTGGGAAAGCAGTGATCAGGACGTAGGCATCCAAGCAAGAGATGATGGCCACTTAAAAGAGGGGACTGACTGTGGTACCAGAGGTGAGGGCCAACCACTGTGCTCTGGAAAGCCGTAGGAAGCGAGTCATGAGCTCTCCCCAGCTATGCTAGTAGCTCTGCTTCTTCTTTTCCATGGGAACAGGGAAAGAGGAGAACACTAGAGGGCTGAAGGGAGAATGATACACACCATCAGGTTCACTTCCCTTCACCAGATCAGGCCACCAACACTGCCTTTCTTGGCATCTTGTATATCCAAGATAATGCAGCCCATGGAGGGAGGAAATATTGTTGAGCCAGTGAACTCCAGCCACTGTCAACCCTTCGTGCATGGGGCACTGGGAACTATCTTCCCCAAGCCTCTCTACGCATCCTTGATTGCAAGCAAGTCCCTGGGTTTCAAAACAGGAAGCAGCCCAGCTTGCGTTGCTGTGCTTCCTGGCAGCTTCCCTTCCCCGTAGCTCCTCCTCCAGAGAAAGAGAAAGGGCGGCTTCTCTGCAAAGAGCAAGGCAACACCCTTCATGGAGCTGTGGGGCAGGAGGCAGGTAGTGCAGTGGCCCTGGACAGGAGACCCAGTGAGGTGACTCCGTACGGGAGAGCTGAGGCATGGCCTAGCAGCGCTGCACAAGGCACTGGTAAAGCAAGTGTCACGCCAGGGGAGGGAGGACGTGACAAACACAGAGCGTGGCCATGGCCCAGGCATTGGGCTAAGTATCTTATCTTAGAAATGCCTCTCAAAGACCCTGAGAAGATGGCAGTTTGTCTCTCCTGTGACAGGCTCAGAGTTAACACAACCAGGATTCACATCTCTGACTCCCAAATCCCATATTTTCTTAGTCAATCCCTTGGTTATTTTCACCTCCTTAAAACCCCAGGACTTCAGCTGACTTTTTTTTTTTTCTACATTGTGTTGAATGAACCAGTGGGAGAGGAGTCAGAGGCCACTGGCACCCATTGCCAGGACGTAAGAACAGCCTTGTAGCTGTGTGCACACATACACATGTATGCATGTACTTGGCATATTGCAGAGCGTAATGAAAATGTTAGGGCTTATCACATGAGTGGCACTACCATTCATCATACTGATTCCTCTCTTAAATTAGGACAGTATAATTTCCTTGAAGTCAGGACGCACCTCTATTGGTTTCATCTTTTTCATCTAAAGGGTGGTACCCCATCAGTATCTCATACATGGCAGGTGTTCACTATATATTACTTTAAATAGAAATGAATTAAATTATATGTTTTATCTGCACTCCACAGTTCTACAAAATTTAAAGGATTGCTTCATCAATGTTAATGAACTTTTCAAAAGGGAACATTTTCTTTAAACGCCAAAGGGGTTGGTAAATATTAGTTTGAAGGAGTGGAGGGCCATGATATTTGGGTTCAGTACACATGGGCATATTTCTCATAAGAGAGTTTCATGTCTTATACATACATGACTGTGCTGTGTCCAAGACACTCATTATCTTTCCAGTTTGACTTTGACAAGACCCTGACCAATACCCAAAGGCCTCCTCAGCTTAAACTAAGGGCTTGTCCTGCCAGAAACCCAAGTTCCCAGACATTAATCAATGTCTAGCCCCTACCAGGCTGAGTATAGACCACTTGCCTATAAAGGCGTTCAAGGAAACTGCCAATGGCTGCTGGTAATAGCTAGTGTGAGTGGGAAAGACATAAATTATCATAAGGTAGGGAGGATGGAAGATGAGGAGCTATTGTTATTGGCTTCAAAACAGGGTGTGATTTTTATAAATAAGATAAAAAACATAATAAGGCCAATGTCACTTCCCAGTACACCCTGAGTTGGACTTCAAACAGTGATTCCCTGTTTTCCATCTTTACTATGAGGCAAGATGTGATTGTAACTGAAGTATATTGATTAACTGGCTGGATGCTCAAGAATCTTCTGGAGGCTCCACTTTTGTTTTGAGTTAGCCATTTGGGAGCTTGGCTCTGATCCACATGTAACAATTCAAAGTGAGTGAACCAGAAAAATGTCAGGAACTACACAAGGACATATAGTACAGTTTAATTAGTTTAGAGAGAGGGTGCTCCCCGCCCTTCTCCCTAAACATCACTCAAACAAATTGTTTTTTTTATGGTCTTGTTAAAATAATTTCATGGTTGCAGTTTTGTTCTCATACTAACTGAGCAGGACCGCGTGGGTTATTAAAAAGGGTAGTCAGCCTGATGAAGGTGGGTGCATGCTGTTTGCTTTTAAAAAAACATAGGGGTTTAATCACCTGGCTTGTGCAATGACTTATAAAAGGACCCATTCTTGAGTGTCAGCACAAGGCTGAAGCTCCTATTAATAAGAGTCGCTAGCTAAGAAATTCTTCTGCTGACTTTAATCAGGAATTTTCCATAGGAACTGAAGCTGCCCACGGGTAGCTGGGCAGTGGGGATTTTCATCCTATCACGCACATTTTTCTGTTCATTGTGGTACAGAGAACATTTTTTTTTTTTTTTTTTTTTAAACTGGAACATGTGAGCAGAGCTTTGCTCTCTGGGAGTGGGAATCTTGCTATTCTTCCTCCTCAGGACAATTCCTCAAAGAGATTGGAGAACTGTCCCCTTTCAAGGAAGATGAGCCACCACTTTGAAAATACAAGTCTGTTGTGCTTGATCCTGGCCTCCCCCCCCCACCCCCCACCCCCCCGCAAATCTTCCTGGCATCCTCTGTTTTGTGATATAAATCTTGTGATTGTGACAATGTGGCAATCGGGGTGACCCTGCCACCTTTTGTGAGAACTGGGTTCTGATTGCACAGAGATAATTGCTCCTCTGCTGAAGAAACTTCCATGGTTCCCCATGGCCTGCGAGATAAAATTTGGACTTTTTAGGCTGGTGTTCGTGGCTGTCTGTAATCTGGCCACAAACTGTTTCTGGCTTCAATTCTCTTGCCCCATCCCCACTTACTGGAAACCACACGGAGTGGTTCTTAACATAGCCTCTTCTCTTCACTTTAGAGCATAGTTCTCCATATCTGTTGGACATAATCCTTTTCATATTTTGAGGCAAAGCTCAAAAGACATCTCCTATAGGGAGTCTTTCTTAAGGAGTGTTCAGTAGGGATATGGAAGCTGCCTCAACAGCTACCCCTGGTTGAAACATCTATAGATGGCGTGTGTGTTTCTGTGTGTATTTGTAATATAAAACCACCTTTTAAGACATCTACTCTTCAGAAAAGATAGTGATACCCCAGAGCTTTGCTACTTTATGTGAGGTCTGTAGCACCAGCCTCATCCGGAAGTATATTATAAATGCATAATCTCGGGCCCCACCCCAGATTTGCTAGATCACAATCTGCCTTTTCACCAGATTCCTAGGTGAATCCTTTGTGCGTGAGTTAGAGAAGCACTGGTCTAGAGGGGCCAGAGCTTGTGAGGGTCATTTGTAATTTCTCCATAGCACATTGCTGTGCAGCAAACTCAGCATGGGACATTTTCAATACCACACACGCAGGTCTTACCTGACTCAATAGGTTGGGGGTAAGCCCTGAGCAAGTATATTTCTAAAGACCACAGGTGATCAAGATACTTAGGATAGAGACCCATTGAGTATTATTTTTAAACTTGAGTATTATATTGGAATCAGCCAGAAGGCTTGTTAAGAAAGATTGCTGGGCCCCACCCCTGAGTTTCTGAATGAGCAGGTCTAGATGGAGCTTAGAATTTGTACTTCTAATAAGTTATCAGGTAATACTTGCACTGCTAGTTTGGGAACCATGTCTGAGCCATTGGCTTAGCACACAGCAAATATTTGTTGCATATATAAATAGAGGGGCAGATTTAAAAATATATAGTATTTTGATTCAAGAATATATGTTTTAGTTATTAGTTGCAACTAGTTAAGCCATTGCAAAATATAAGGGTTTAAAACAACAATATGGCTTGGCACCCGTAGCACAAATCTTTTCTATGATTCTATTTCAGAAAATTCCTTCCAGACAAGAGTTTAATTGAACATTCTATAGTCACATGCACTGAGGGTGGTGGATTCAAACCCAGCCTGGGCCTGCTAAACAACAATGACAACTGTAACAACAACAGCAACAAAAACAGCCAGGCGTTGTGGGGGGCACCTGAAGTCCCAGCTACTTGGGAGGCTGAGGCAAGAGAATTGCTTAAGACCAAGAGTTTGAGGTTGCTGTGAGCAGTGATGCCATAGCACTCTACTGAGGTGACATAGCGAGACTCTGTCTCAAAAAAAAAAAAAAAAAAAGAACAGTAATATATTAATATTATATCTCACAAGTTTGTGTGTTGCCTGGGCTCAGCTGGGTGGTTCTTTTGTTCCACTTGATGCTGCTGATGATCTGGAGCTTCAATGCCCAGGATGGCCTCTCATCCCCAGAGCCTCTTTCAAGGCCGTGGTCTTTCTCTGCCATACCATTTCCTCTTACCCCTCAGCAGCCTGGTCTAAGCTTCTTTAGAGCACGCAGCTGGCTTCCAGCTGGGAATAAGCAGAGGCTATTGGTTATTTTAAGGCCTTAGCTGGGAAGCCTCAGAATGTCTCTTTGACACATTCTATTGCTACAAACCAAGTCTGAAGACCTGTCACGATTCAAGGGAAGTGGATAGAGAGTCCATCTCTTAGTGGGAGGAATAGTTTGTAGCTCACTCATTTAGTTTATTGCAAGAGAAAATTTAAGGGAGCTAATAAGAAACACATAAATTCCACTACTTCCAAATTGGTTAGATTATCAATGTCTATTGCACCTATCTGTTGCTTTCCACTAAACTTCCATAGCTGGGAATTCAGGGGTGGACATCGCTTTACTTCTTGTTTCTGCTCCCTTTGTGATTTCTCTCTCCTTTTTTTTTATGATGGGGAAAATCTAGGCTTTCTTTGTTTCATCTCTTTTTTCTAAAGAGGGAAAGGGCTTGGGAGAATCACTCTGTGGGTATAAAACAACACTTCACAGAGAGTCCTATAGTGCTCAGATGCTAAGGTAGTGAAGGTCTCTAATTATTGCAATAAAATGCTTTGATGGCTCTCTTTATCCTTGATCATCAAGCAGATGGTTAAGAAATAAGGTTTGGGAATGAATGAAAATGGAGTGACTGCCACACAGGACCCAACCCATGGCCCATTCAATTGGGAGTTGTTATGAGTAATATCAGTTTAGTTTTTATTACTTTAATAACAAACTACTTTAACAGCAATACTTTTGGTGCAATCTACAGAGAGAATTATCATATCCAATCCTTTGCAGTCACTTTTCACTGGTGCTATTATCCTCACCCTGCAGATGAGGAAACAAGAGTTTCTAAGAGTGGAAGTTACCTGAGGTTGTGATAATTAAAGAGCTGCTGGAATTCGAACCCCAGACTCCCAGCCATAAATCTGTTCTATGATTCGATTTCAGAAAATTCCTTCCAGGCAAGAGTCTAATTGAACATTCTACAGTCAACCTAATGGGTTAGGAGGAACTAGGGTGTGATTTTCATCTATGTGACTTCAAGTATGTGCTCAGATCAGCAGCATCGACATCGCGTGCAATCATCTCAGATGCTAAATCTTAGCCCCCACTTAGACCAACGGGACCAGCACATGCATTTTAACAAGGTCTCAAAGTGATGTTTGAAGCACGGACTGAGGGCACAGTTTTGGAGGGAGACAGGCTGGAGTCAAATCCCGTCATTGTCTTTTACTAGTAGCTGCATGATTTGGGCAAGTTATTTTCTAAGCTGAAGTCTACTTGTCTATAAAACAGCGATTTCAAAAACACCTGCTTTCCCAAAGCTATTGTGAATATTCTACAAGTTAATTCACAGAAAGTGCTTAGCAGACTGCCTGGCTTATAATAAGTGCTCAGTAAATGTGAGCTACTGCTGCTACTGTTAAATAATAACCTTCTCGATTGGTCAGACAGATGGCCCATGATTTTTTTCTGTGAAATGCAAAATTCTACACACACACACACACACACACACACACGCACACACGCACGCCTTTGCCTCAAGTTGCCTCCAGGCAGCAAGGAAAGGAGGGAAGAGTGTAGAACAGACACATCCTGTGGAACCCACACTCTGCCAGGCTTGGCGGGCTGTTGGGTGAGGTGTCGCAGGAGGAGGAGCACTTCTGGAGATTGTTAACTAACTGATGAGTCAGGGGCGACTGCAACCCAAGCGTGAAGGTGGAAATACACAAACAAGGCTCAGCAGGGACAGGCCTGCCTGGACGCCGCTCTCCCTCAGCCCCCACCTAGGGGAGACTGAGAGGGGGAAGGCTGGAGGCAGACCCAGGGGTGATGATGGGGTAGTGTGGGTTCAAGCCCGTCCTACCCAGGGCAGCAGGAAGCACCAGGGTCTGAGCAGGTGGCTGAGTCAGGATCTGTAGAGGAATGATGGGCTCCAAGTTCCCTGAGGCAAGAAAAGTGATTTCAAATCTGGCGAGGACCATCTGAGATCCATATAATAAGAGTGGTATAAGCTGGAGTGAAGTCCTGAATCACAACAAGACTACAACATTTATCTAAAAAAATTTTTTTGAGGCATAGTCTCACTGTTGCTCCAGGCTAGAGTGCAGTGGTTTCATCATAGCTCACAGCAACCTCAGACTCCTGAGCATAAGCAATCCCCCTGCCTCGGCCTCCTGAGTAGCTAAGACTACAGGCACCTGCCACGATGCCTGGCTAATTTTTCTATTTTTAGAAGAGACGGGGTCTTGCTCCTGCTGGGGCTGGTCTGGAACTCCTGAACTCAAGCAATCCACCCACCTCACCCTCCCAGAGTGCTCGGATTATAGGCACGAGCTGCCGCACACAGCCTAAGAGGAGCATTTACCAGGAGCGTGGTGCATGTCAGCATTTTCTAAGGAGTAACTCACTTCATTCTCATATGCATGGTGTACGGTCCTACCCCACTGATGAGAAGACTGAGACATGGAGACTATGAGCTCAGCATCACACGTCTGCTAGTAAATGGCAGAACCAGGCAATTTGATTCTCAGAATTAGTGCTCTGAACTGTTAAACCACATTGAATATCAGCTGTTCTTTGATCTCTTTGTTGGGAGCAGTGACATAGGAGGGTGTCCATTTGGCTTCAAAGAACCTGAGGGAGAAAACATGGGGATAATCTGTGACCCCATCTTTTGAGGAGGTGCCCACCTCAGAGGTGAGCTCGTCCCAGTATCGCCTTATCTCAACATAGGACAGACACTGATGAAGTGGCCTTTCTGTGTCACACAGTGAGCTGGATTCTGAGGGACACAAGGTGCTGCCATGGCCCTGAGGGGCTCAGGGTCCCCTAGATGTCTGTCGGAGCAGCATGAACCAGAGGGGTACAAGCCCTGGAGAGGCAGGAGAGGATGCTTGGATCGCCAATTTCTTCTCAGCCAACAGAACCAAGGTGGTGGAAGGATTGGCATCATCCTTCTAATTTCCTCCATGTCTGTGTTTTTGTCTTTTCCTCAAGTCCCCTTTGGCCACTAGGATGCCTCACCTTCTCCACATCTCCAGACGCCTCTTCAAGTCTCCTTGTTTATGAAGATCACAGATCTGTTCCAAATGAGAAAGAATTTTTGGCCAAATCTCAATTTCTTTGGCCTGTAGTTAGAAATGACCCATGGGTCAAAGCAATCCTCCTGTGGATTGGCTGGAACCATTCAGCCAAAGAGACGCTCCCCATAGCAGTGGAAAGAGACTTGGTTGGCTTGGAAGATCTCTGTTGCAAATCTCAGCTCTGAAGCCTGTTCGCCGTGGGGTTCTGGGTTCTGACTTACCCTCTCTGAACCTGAATTTCCTTTCCCTACCTAAAATCCTCCTTTTACGCTGATGGCCTTCAGAGTTCCCCTGCATGATTTAGCCCTTGCGACGATCGTCAGGCTCATTTCTCACAATTCCTCCATTAGTTAAAATATTAATGGAGCAAATAATAGACCAACAGTGGCTTGAATCACAAGGGTTTCTGTTATTTACTTATGGAGAAGTCTGGGGGTACAGAATTCCAGGGTTGCCCAGCAGTAGCTTAAGGTCCAGATATTGGGTCTGTGTCTGTCCAGTTCTCTTGGCATTCCCCTTGTTGTTGCGGGAAGGTTGCCACAGCTCCCGGCATTAAACCCATCTGTGACAGTGATGAGATCTCTTCATGTGCTTCTTTTTTTTAAAATCTGAATTTTCCCAGGAGTCTTCTCATGACATCTTTTCCAAGCTGTCTATGTCACATGGCAACTCTAGCTGCAAGATAGAGCACACATCTTGCTTTTCTTCTCTAGTGTAAGGCTGGTGAGGGAGAAGTGGATTGCAAGTATCTGTCAGGTGGCTGAGCAACATTGTCTGTTACATCGCTAACTAAAACCCCGTCCCTCTATCACATCAATCCGCTTAACGTTTTCCACAAAGAACATATAATTCAGGTTTCTGTACCATTTTATATGCTACTTCCTTCTACCCTGATGTTCTTCCTTCTCTTTTCCAATCTGTAAACTCCTGCTTAGCTTCTAAGATTCAGCTCTGAGATGCCTTCGTTCAGTATCCCTTCCATTCTCCAGTCTGGGTAAATGGACCTCCTCCCTTCTATAGAAAGAACATGTGCCTTATTTAAGACTATGTCCTAGCAGGCGTCCTCAAACTGTGGCCCATGGGCCACATGAAGCAGTGTGAATTGTATTTGTTCCCATTTTTGTTTTTTACTTCAAAATAATGTATGTGCAGTGTGCATAGGAATTTGTTCATAGTTTTTTTTTTTTTTTAAACTATAGTCTGGCCCTCCCACGGTCTGAGGGACAGTGAATTGGCCCCCTGTTTAAAAAGTTTGAGGATGCCTGGACTAGAGTCTAGCATATAACCATGTAAAACACGTGTTTGTTAAATGTTCATTGAATAAATAAATGAAGATAAGTCATTTTTGAAGATAAATAATAAATGAAGATAAGTCACTACCTTACAGTTATTGTGAAGTTGCAAATCAGATAATACACAAAAAGAATATACATTTTCTTAATAAAAATTGACATAATGATATAAATAATTTCAATTAGCATTCATTGTATACTTAGGGTGTGCCGGCCACTGTTTCAGATATCTTAAAATCCTAACTCATTAAAACCAAAAAAACCTTATGAAATCTTGCCAGTTAGTTAACATGAGCTGGGTTTTGCTGAAGTAGCAAACAATGCTCAAATCTTCACGGGTTTAAACACCAAAGATTTATTTACCACTCTTGCTTGATGCCCTGTGAGAGTTGAGGGGGTCTCTATTCATTGTGATCACTTGGGAACCCAAGTTGACTATCCTATAGTTGCAACATCCAAGGCACATGGCCCACCCCTTTGGCCTACAACTCTAATGGTGTGAAAAACAGCATGGAGAACCCTTGCTGCTATCTAGAAGTGATGTGCATCACTTCCCCTTATGTTTTCCTACTCAAGGTAAGTCACATAGTCATGCTCAAGTTCAAAAGAGCATTTGTGACTAAAGGTGTTGATGACCACATAGGTGCTCTCTCGTTAGCTTCACTTAACAGGTGAAGAAATTAGAGCAGAGGATGGGGGTAAAGTAATTTGATCAAGGTCACATAGCTGGTAAATGATTGATGCAGGATTCATTCTTGGCTTTTGTGAATTAGGGCAAAGGCCATCAAACTTTTTCTTTTTCTGTAAAGAATCAGAGAACGAATATTTTAGGTTTTGCAGGCCATATGATGTCTGTCACAACTATTCAACTCTAATGAAGCACAAAGCAGCTGTAGAGAATATGTAAATGAATGGGCCTGGCTGGGCTCCAATAAAACTTTATTTACAAAGATATGAAGTGGGCCAGATTCAGCTAGTGGGCCCTTATGACCTCAAGGTTATCTTGAGCTCTGAGAGTTGTGAAATGATGAACAAATGTGAGTTATTATAGCCATTTTCTACCAAATATGCACTACAACATTACTTCCCTAGTTAGTCAGAGTTAAATGATTTCACAGACTTTAATGGGTCACTGAGCTTTCATCTAACCAAGGTTAAGGGTAACCAGCTTCTCTTTGGGGCCTGGCTAATTATTACTGTGCAAGTTTAAAGAGAATGACAGGTAATTTTCTTACTAAAAATGACAACAGGAACCATACCAAGGACTAAGCAAGCCACTATTAAACCCCCATTAGCTGTGTGGGGTCATTTCTAATGGCACATTCACCGATGGGACAATTGTTCTGCTGGCCTCTGCTAACCAGCAATTGAAATCAATGGGAAGCTCTGGGCACCAAAGCAGGTTTTTTTCTGGGCCACCTAACCCAGACCTTGTTTTTCCAGCTGACACTCTGCTTGTGTCAGCTAATTCCTGCTTTGGAAAATGCATTCCAGGACTAATAAAGACTTTAAAGTCACACTATTTTCTCACCATGTTATTAAAACCCAAATGGCTTTGCTTATTCCTAACATGACCAGGAGATTCCCCGGCTGGCTTAGAAATTGCCCGAATGGCACAGACTCTGGGGCTCCAGTTGGAAAGACAAGGCCTGGGGGTTGTTTATTTATTTTATTAAATTAATAATTCATTTCAAAAGGATTCAAGTTCAGCAATGGCAAGGCAGTGAGTTAGGGGGTGAGAAAAGAAGACCCCAGTGGGACCAGAAAGCACATATGTTTGAAAATCTGGACAATGGCATTCATCAGCACCAATTCCTTGCTGTGGGGAGCTGGGCAGGAAGCTTCACCTCGGCAAGCTTCCATCTCTGTAAGTGTGCAGAAGTGACAAGGAGGCCAGTTTCACGGTGCTGTCACGAGGGTGCCAGCGTGTAGATGCCCCCAAGGCCCTTCCTGCATTGCCGCCGCTAGCATGGAAGCAGGAAGGCCCTAGGTCTGGCCAAGCCAGAAATAGCTGAGAACTGGCTCTGGAGAACTTGCAGAATCAAACCCAAGCTGTGCTCCCCAGTGCTAATTGGGAATTAATCAGGAGAAACAATGACCAGCCAGAACAATTAGGAGAATGAGCTAATGGAACCTGCCCACCCCAAGCCTGTTCATTCTGGGCTGGCGACCAGTCCTCCCCCAGGCTGGTCCCAGCTGCCTCGAGGGAGGAGGGCTGCGTGGGGGCAGAGCTGCCTATGTTTATCTCCACCATCGGTTCTCACAAATGCTGAATGCTGTGCTGAGCTCACCAGAGGGGGCAGCCAGGCCATCAGCAAGGCAGGGCAGTAGGGTGCCGAGCAGGGCCAGGCATTTTAGAAACATGGATGGGATCTCTGAGCTCGTCTAGACTTTACACCCCCATTTTTTCAGATAAGAAAACTGAGGCCCAGTGACAGCTGATTGGTGATTTGCCTAAAGTCATTTAGATGGCAGGATTGTGGCCAGGCTAGGAACTGAGCTCAGATCTCTTCCTACCCACCTGACTACCTTGACATCACTTTAGAGACAGGATAGACGCTGAGCTGAAGTGGCTTGAGCTATGTTTGGACAGAGAAGGGCCAGTGTGAGGTCAAGGAAGCAAAAGTCTAAGATTCTGAGCTAGGTTAAAAGAAAAATCTTTCCTACCATGATAGCACCCACATTGAACAAGAGACCCTCCAATTGCCTTCACTACCAAACTATATTCAAGTCAAGAATCCTTCCCACTCAGAAGGAAGGGTTAGCTATGGGTCCAGAATATTGAGCACAAACACTATTTTTGCCCAGTGTGCTTTGTGGAAAATTTTCTAACCCCGGCCCTGCCATTTCCTGGCTGTGTGTCCCTGGGTAAGTTACTTCCCCATACTTAGTTCTGATTTCCCCACCTGCAAAACTGGGATAGTGGTAGAACTAAGAATCTTTTGCAAGCCGTAATCTGTTAGATGGATGGAAGGCTTTGAGCAAGAAGATTGTATTTGGGAAGGAGAATTCTCAGTTAGTAGCAGATGTCCCTGGTCCTTAAAAGAGGGTGGAGAAAAGATTCCAGGCAGCCATCCTATGGAGCCTGGAACCCACCCCCCCCCACCCCTTTCCTGTTTTAACAACCTCCCTGTAAACAGTCCTGGGGGTGATAAAGTCTCCTTCACGGAAATCTGCAGTAAATTGCATTCCAGGCAGACTCACCAGTCATTAGCCATGTGATCTTGTTTATCCTGCCCCAGCCTGGAATTTGGCCTCTTACAAAATCCCAGCTACAAAAGGAGAACAGGTTGGACCAAAACTGCTTAGTGAGTGAAGAAAGGTTTCCAAGAGGATGGCTGGTGGATGTTTGCTAAACAGACACCAGGCCAGGGCCCACTCACCAGACCCCCAGCTGAACTTTCTGTTGACATTGAGAGTCTGAGGTATGATCTGACCTTGCAGCCAGGACAGCTCCCAAACCTAGATAATTGTCTAGCCCTGGCCAAAGGTCGGGTCTCCTCTGCCTATGATGGCCACATGACCTTCCATTATTTGTCCTAGGAAGGGATTAACATTTGTTGGGCACCTTCTATGGGGCAGGGATTGTGTAATCTGTCATTTCCCTAGGAAGGTTTTATAGAAGCATAATTGGACCTCTGATCCATTGAGTCACTTGCCCAAGGTCACAGAACCGGGAAGGTGGAGTAGACGGGGGCAGCTGCTGTTTGTGTTGGCCAGCACACTTCCCTTCCTCTGCTTTCTTGGGATAACAGCCCCAGCTGCCTGCCCATGGGGCTGGGCACAAGATCCCGGCTAATCCACTCATGAGACCACACCCTCTTGGCAAAGTCAGAGAGAAGCATGTGACCCACCCAGCAGGGCGAGTCAGACACTGTTTTAAAAATCTATAAATACACTAATGCCTTGTGCAATGGTCTGAATGTCTGTGTACCCTAAAACTTGTATGTTGAAACCTAACACCCAAGGTGATGGTATTGGGAGGTGGGGCCTTTAGGAGGTGATTAGGTCATGAGGGCAGAGCCATCATGAATAAGATTAGTGCCCTTATAAAAGGGACTCCAGTGTCACCCTCTTTCCACCACCATATGGGGACACAATTAGCAACCTGCAACCTATAGTGACACAACGACACAGATCCCTACTTTACAGATGAACAAACTGAGGGTTAAGTTAGGTGACTTGTGGGAACTCACACATGTAGTTAGTGGATAGTCGAGGATTTGAATGGACCAGACTGTCTGCAGAGCCCACACTTTCCATCCCTGGCCCGGCCTGAGCTGGTAATGGCCTTGTCCTTCTGTCCCACCACTTTTCATCTTCTCTTGCGAAACCCTCCAGTCCCTCCTCCACTCTGCTTCTAGGTGTCATTTAGAAAATCTAATAGGGCCAATCTGCTTCTCATAACTTCTGAATCATTCTCTGTCTCCTTCAGGATCAAGTTCAAGTGCTTGGACTGCTCACGGGTCCTCTCTGCCACCCTTCAACACTCAGCTACACACGCACACATGCATACACACACATGCTCCCAGACCCCACCCACACAAACAGACCAAGCCACTTACGTTTCTGCAAAATGCCAGCTTTCTATGGCAGCACACTGCATACATATACTGCAAGCCACATATATAATTTTAAATTTTCTAATAGCCACATTAAAAAGGCAAAAAGGAACAGGTGAGAATTATTTTAGTAGCATACCCGATATAGTTAACATTTTAACACTTGACATGTAATCAATATAAAACAAATGACAAATGAGATTCTGATTTTTGTTCTAAGTTTTAGCAATCCGGAATGTATTTTACACATATAGGATATCTCAATTTGGAAGAGTCGCCTGTTTCTAATGGCTATGCTGTTGGATAGCTTTAGAGCAAGACATCACCAAATTTTTCAGGTCACAGAAAACACAGGAAATGACCGTATGTGTGTGGTCATTGTGTGTTTCCCGGGATAAATAGTTGAGCCTGCTTGAGGCTTGAGGCAGTAGGACAGATGCCTCAGTTTCCCATCTCTCATCACACCAAACAAACCCCCTAGAGGGGCTAAATACTCAGAGGCTTTATTTATGTTAGGAAAAGGCATCCTGTCTGGGGATTTCAGCCCCATTGGCCTTGAAGCTAAAGCAGGATGCCTGTATTCTGGGCATAGCCTGCTCAACTACGTTTAGAGGCCTGAGGGATGAGGACCAATTTCTGGGCACACTCACACCCAGCCTCAGCATATAGGCTGGGAAGTTCTGTGTGGGAATTTCCAAGGTTTTTTTTTTTTTCTTTTTTTGCCTTTCTTTCTTCTCTTCTTGGCTACTCTTTACTGCCTTCTGCCAAGCACGGCCTACCCTATGGCAGCCTAAGCAGTAAGCTGGGCCAGTGGTTCGAAAGAGCAGTTCTCTGAGCCATAGCAGCCGTGGCAGCCAGGGCTGTTCACCCCAGACCTACTGAATCAGAAACTCTGGTGGGGGCGAGGGAACAGCGCCCAGATATCTATGTTTGGTGATCTTCTGGTGATCTTGATGTTGTCGGAGCAAAAGGAAACGCTGTAATAATATCACCCCCACCCCCCCCGCCTCCCTTCACTGAGGGCTTTCTGTGAACAGTCACTTCTAAGTGACTATGACTCTCATGGAAAATCCTATAAGGGTGCCATAACTGGCCCCATACTTACAGAGAGGGAGACTGAGGCATGGAGCCCGTGACTTAGCGTATGGCAGTGCAGAGACAGGATGGGAACTGAGTTCTCTTGGCTCAAGAGAACCCCTGGTCATAACCGCTCATCCATAAAACGTTTCTACTTCAACTCTACTGAGGACCTGAAGACTTTGTCTTTAAAATATTCTGTCCCAATCTCTTTCTTTCGCATTCATTCATTTGTTCATGCTAGATTGAGCTCCTGCTCTGTGCCTGTTCCCATCTTAAGCACCGGAGCTACAAAGGTAATATTTGGTCCTCATTTCATAGGAACTCAGGGACTGGTCAATCTGGGCCTCAGGGAGGCAGGACAAGCCAAGTACACTTTGGATTAAGGTGAATGAAGCAACAAAATAATTGGGAATTTGGTAATGGTGGGGTTTCTCAGAGCACATGCACTTGGATTTTTCAGGATGATATTGACTGGGATTCAACTCCACCCTTCCTCTTGTAAACATTTCTTCATCATCGATTTCTCAGGAAGGGAAACTTTCATTACTCTGTTTTATCAAGTGCATCCAATCTTCTCTGTTGCGCATTAAAGAGTGTTGTCTTGGGCCACACATTAAATACACGAACACCGAGGAAAGCTGATTGGCAAAAAAAAAAGTCCACGCACTCCAAAGATAAGCAAAAAAGTCCTCACAAAATCAGCCTGGGACCCACAAACCACAGGTCAGACACCCCTATTTTGGATACTAGCTTGGCCTCATTTTCTTTACATCAGCTGTGCTCCAATCAGGCAAAGTGGGGTAATTTTCCTGGAGCCACTTTTTATGGGTGAGGATATTATCATATTGTGGGAAACAGGAAGTGATGATATATCACAGGTTTACAGGTCAGAATAAACAAGCAACCTGGAAGTCCATTTAGGCTTCTTTACTCCTTGAGGATAGATCAGCATTATACCTTTCAGGAATGCCTTTAGATACAAATAATTGAAGACATGACCCAGTAGTTTGATCTCCTAATTTCTTATAAGAAGATGAGCAGATGGGAGCTCTGGTGTAGCATCTTACTAACACTGTACTAATGACTCTGATGCCTGTGGCCTCTTCCCACACATTTGTCCCTCAGAATCACATCACGCCATGGTAGCTCTAGATATCACATCTATGTCCAAGGAGAATGAAGGAGGGGAAGGTGTCTGGGTCGGTCGGTCTTTCCTTCCTTCCTTCCTTCCTTCCTTCCTTCCTTCCTTCCTTCCTTCCTTTCTTTCTTTCTTATATAAATATGGTGTTCCTCAAATTTCATGTGTTGGAAACTTAACTCTCAAATTCATATGTTGATTGAAGGTGGGGCCTTTGGAAGGCAATTAGGATTAGATAAGCTCATCAGGGTGGGGCTCTGGTCATGAGACTGGTGATTTAATAAGAAGAGGAAGAGAGAGCTGAACACACACATAAGCTTTTTCCCTCTAACCTTATGTGATACCCTCCACCAAGTTTTGACTTAGGAAGAAGGCTCTCATCAGACACTGCTGCCTGCTCTTGGACTTGCCAGTCTCCAGAACCATGAGCTAAATAAACTACTTTTCTCTATAAATTACCTAGTATGTAGTTTCTGATACAGAAACAGAAAACAGACTAAGACACCAAGTTAAAAAAAAAAAAAAAAAGCACATGGACTCAAGGGATGCAGGGGAAATACTTGTCATGATCTACTCAGACTCATAGAGATTTATCACTGAGGCTGGGCATGGTTCTGTTGGAAAGAAAAGGGGAGAAGGAGACATTAGGCAGGAAAGTAACCACATATACTACAATTATTAGCACCGTTTCCATTTTTGTTGTCCTTATCTTCCTTGTCATAGCTATTTAATGCTATTTGCCACACATCGGTCTCAAAAGTAAGTATTTTACAGGTTATTTCCTCATTAAATTCTCAGAACAATTGTAAGAAGTTAGTGCTCTTATTACCCCATCTTAGAGATAAGCAAAGGAGATTAAGAGAAGTCAAGGGTCCTGCCCAATGACACTCAGCTACTAAGTGGGAGAACTGGAATTTGGATCCAGTTGCCAGAGTCCCCATTTTTACTATGTCAAGAGACTGTCCCCAGAGATATGGGCTTTTCTGGGCTGGAAAAACCCAGTGTCACAGGCTTGAACACTCATAGCCTCTCTCCATCCACGTTTGTGATTTCTCCAGGGTCATGTCCTCATGGTCCTCAGTGTCCCCAGCTTCTCCATACTGGCTCAATGCCTATTTCACATCCATGTGGGCTAAAAAGTGAGCTTCAATATTAGTTTTCACAAAATGTTAACTGACAGCAAGTAGTGAGCTGAATAGCTCTTATTGGTCATTTAGAGGGTCAAAGGAAGGAAGACCACCTCAAGGCACAGAGCCTTCTGCCATCTGGATGGCTTTTAGATTGTCTCTTCCCTTCTAATATCTCTACCTGCCTTCTCCTTTCCCAGAACTCCCCAGGAATTCCAAATTCTTTTCCCTGTGTGATGTAAAGTAGGATTGGGCATTTTCTCCTAAGTGTAGGGACATGGATCAGCTATTGGGGTCAGGGTGGTTTGGAGCTTATGAGACCATGAGCCTTCTGTACTCTTGCTGGTGTCTATGCTGATGTGGGCCTCCTGTTCTAATTCAGCATCTGGATTTGTATCTGCTGAGGGTGAATGGCCTCAACTGGCCTTTGGGGCACTGTGTGGCTACCTGTTACTTATGTCTACTATCCCAGATAGCCTCTGGCCCTAACATCTGTTCACCACTAGCCCTTCTGAGTGTCTCACTGTTCCTTACTGGGGCCCTTGGGAACTTGCAGAAAACTTGCACACTGAATGCTGCCTCCAGCCCATTTATCCAGCTGCTTCCTTCTGCAAAGGCTGAATGTTGTCCCTGAGCTGGCTGGACCTGGGCTTGCGCAGCTCTCCCTTCAGTGGCACAGCCTGCTCACCATGCTCCCCTCACCCCCGCCCCGTCCTGTCTCATGTTCTCAGGATCCTCTTTCACAACTGGATGCTCCCACCGTACCTCCCTCCAGGGTTCCTCCCTGATCTGGGAAAAACAGCTTCACATGTGGCTGGTCTCATCCACCCCCATCATATTCTCTATGGAACAGTCTCAGGGGCGCATGGGGAGCAGGGCTCCCCCTCCTTCCCTCCCCTCAGATCAGGACTTCCTCTGTCCTAAGGCTGAGATAGGCCCCAGGCAAGCAGCAACAGCAAAACCAACAACTTGCCTATCAATAATAGAAGAGCCGCAGATACTATTCTGGTTTCAGTTGTTTTTCCAGATCCTTCAAAGTTTAGAAAAAGTGCTCTGCAGAATAGAGGCTCCCTGTTTAACAGTCATTACCCTCCTGAAAAGGCAGTCAGGGTTAGAAATGACAATTTCTCCCCCCTGTTACATATAGTCAATGGTGATTATGATGCTGTTAATTATTCATTAAGTCAGTCATGGAAGAGAGGTAAAATACAAACAACGCAATTAAGAAATGCAATTAGCGTCAACATGTAGGCCTCCTCCTCTTCCTGCCTCCGTGAGACAGACCCCTCCCAAGCCCCATACCTGCTGCACTCACAGTTTCCTGCTCTCTGCTGCCCTTACATCCATCCGAGATACTCATGTTAATTCAATTTCCCCTGCCAAACAACTCATCGAAGAAATAGAAATTAAAACAACGTGGAAGCACCAATTTCACTTATTCTGACAAAATACATGAAATCATGATAATATCCATTGTATGACTCCTTTGAAAACAAGTTGGCAGAGACTTGCAAGAGCTATTAAAAGACGTTCCTACCCTTTGACCTAGAATTTCTCCTACAGAAATAGGAAAAACTGTCACATGCATGTTCATTGTCTATAATAGCTCCAAATTGGTAACCTATGAATCAAACAACAGGGGAAAGTGGAGGAAAATGTGGTGCCTCGAAGCAGTGTAATATTATGCCGTCATTAAAAATGATGGGAAGATTATGTAGCAGTATCAAAAGTGCTTGTAATTTGATGTTCGGTTTAAAACAGCAGAATACCACATCGTCTCTCTGCAAGTTCTCCCAAGCGGTGTATGGCCTGTGTTAACCAAATCCTGACCTGTCTGCTCTTTCCTTCTGTCTGCCCCGTTCAGCTCAGTGCATGCCTCACTGCTGCTAGCACATCGGTGATGGGCGTCTCTGTGGACAGCACGCTTGTCTATGTATGTGCCCATCTCCAGCCCTGGAGGATGCATTTTTTCAGGACAGGGTCCTGATCTTATTCCCTACTGTCTGCAGCTTAATAAAGGCTATTTTTTGAATGTTTGTTGAATTATAGAATCAACGACAATAATTCTGGCTATTGTTCATTAAGCATCTACTATGCAGTACATACTGGGATTGGCATTTCCCATATATGGTTTCCCATTTTTTTTATCTGAAATGATCCTACAAAGTTGATATTATTATTATTATCCCCTTTGTACAGATGAAAACTCGAGCTTAGGGAAGTTGGCCCATCCCTAGGTCATGCATTTGTTAAGAGAGGGTGGGGAGACAGGATTTGAAACAAATCTGACTTCAGAGCCGGTGTCCTGTTCATTTCAAGATATATGTGTGCGTGTGTGCATTGTGTGCGTGAGAGAGAGAGACAGAAAGTACCTAAAATGATACAGATAAATAGGAATAAAACACGAACAAATAAAAATGGCTGATTCGTTTGGCTGGTAAGAAGTAATATGGTGGGCGAGTGATATTTTTCTTCCGGTTTTGTGTTTCTTTAAATGTTAAGAAGGGTTGAAAATAAACAATTTACCTGGATTCTAATACTCTCTTACTGGGAGGAAAACCACGCTGGTCAGCTAACTCCTTTTCTGTCTGCCTGTCAGGGCCCAGGTGACACTCAGCTCCTGAGGCACAGTCCCAGGCCGGACCTGGGCATGTGGAGTGGAAAGCCGCTGCAAGTCACCGCCGAGCAGGTCTGGCCGCCGGGCCCGCAGTGCAGGGGCAGCATCACTCCCGTCCCTGCAGAGCTGCCTTTGTGGATGCTGCACAGCTGCTGTCCCAGCCCCCATCTCATGCAGGGGTGTAGGAGCAGGGGTCTAGGCAGGGGGTACATGCAGCAGTGGATGGGAGCAAACCCCTTGGCTACCGCATTTATGGAAATCCTAAGATTTAGAAGGCTGATATTATCTCTAAATGAATTGAGATAGATTTCAAAGAAGATATTCATCGCACTGGTTTATGCTTCAGTCTCATTACTGTCCCACTCTGTCTGTGTGTTATGAATTAATATTTTCAATAAATCCTGTAATTATCTTGTGAATAGCACATAATTATCTTGCTTAGTAATTTTTTTCAGTGTTGAAAGCATGAATTTGGTAAATGCAAATGTTTAAAATACACCTCAATTTTCCTAAATTAGAAAAAATATATACTCAAAAAAACCCTCAAAAAAATGAAATGGCCCTGGCCCCTTTTACTCACTGAGAAACCCAGGCCCCTGATGTCTGAGCTTGTAGGGGACAGTGATGAACTGATCAGTCTTATCATGTTTTGGACTATTCACTGTGCTTAGAGATGGAACTTATTATTTATATATTGAAAATAAACTGCCTGGGCACGCCAAACAATGATGGCTGCAACCAAAAAATAGCCAGGCGTTGTGGTGGGCGCCTATGGTCCCAGCTACTTGGGAGGTAGAGGCAGGAGAATCGCTTGAGCCCTGGAGTTGGAGGTTGCTGTGAACTGTGACACCACAGCACTCTACCCAGGGTGACAGCTTGAGGCTCTGTCTCAAAAAAAAAAAAAAAAAGAAAAGAAACTAAATAGGGAAAAGGCAGAAAATAAGATGAAAAGAAGCAAAATCTAGGCCTTTAAGAGGCCAGGGAACTTCCATTTTGAAATGGAAATTATTCTCCTTTATTTTTATCTGCTTCTTCCTCAGACTCCATTAAAATAAAAATGGAATACAAAAGATTTAAATTTACAGAGACAAAAGGAAAAGAAGCTTAGTTATGTCAATTAATTTCTAGAAAAAGGAAATCAGATGGGTAATTAGTAAAAAAAAAAAAAATAAGGAGTGGTTAGAGAAACACCACCACTGTCACCAGCACCACCCCAACACCACCACCACTATCATGACCATCAGCATCACCACCACCCCACCACTGCCATGACCAGCATCACCACCACCTTTACCATCACTACCACTACCGTACCCATTACCACCACCACTGTTATCACCATCACCATCATGACCACCACTCCTTCCCCTGACCGGCAAATCCACACAAATTTCTCACTTCCATGACAACAAAATACTGAATGCTTCTCTTTGTGTGAAGATAAACTGGGCTCTACTCAAGCTAAGGACAGAACACTTGATTTTATATACAATTGTATATTAAATATTGAGATTCACACTGGCTGCCAGGTAATAGATCCCAAGTAGGAGATTAGAGAAGTCCTTGCTAGAGAAGCTGACCAGTCTCACATCAAAATCAGTTTACCGAGTTTTCACCCAGTACTGAAGCTCACCAGTCAACAAGCCATGTTCATGGCTTCTGAACAGCTTTCCAGCTCTTACATAGGAACACCAGCCAGAGTCACTGGGTAATCAAAGGCTGTGGAATAAACCAGAAAGAGAAACCCAAACATGACAGAGTCAATACTGGGAGCAGAAAACGGCAAACACTGAACAAGACACACAATAGCGGCGACACCGTGCTCAGAAAGACAAGAGTGGACGTTCCATCCTTGTGATAAGAATAAGAGGCTGGGAAAATGAAAGGTCGGAGAACAAGAAAGAGCTCTTGCGATAGAAGGGATGAAAGGAGAGGGATTCGAAAGGGCTTCTGACCCTTCCAGCGTCTACCGGGTGTAACATGTTGGAAAAGTAAGCAATGAGCTTTGAGCAGCAGAGAAACTCATTTCCTTTAATCTGCGGCAAAGAGATCCATTTGGGAAAAAGTGGGTTGTGCTATCAGGTTAGGTCACGGCATTTGTTGTGCATTTAATCTCTGAAACAGTCCTGCTAGGCCGGGATTAGTATCCTCATTTTATTCACAGAATCTCAAAAAGGCACCGCATTAGGTTGAATCACATGAAATAGTTTCATGGGTTAGAGATGGTTCAATGCCTGCAATCTTAATGGTTTGCCATAATTTATGGTTCAAGGTCATATTGCAACTTTTCTGACCAGAGATACAAATTGTTAAAAGATAGGTCATTTTCATCTGGGGCCTTGAATGTGCTGTTTTCACAGGCTATCCTTGAATCTGAAGGGAAAAGAGTACGTGTTTTTGTAGTGGTTGCTGGAGTCCTCTTTCCTAGGTTGGCGGTGGTCAATTTGCAGCAAAAGCATAGTTTTAATGGCGAACATGTATTTTTGCATGTTTCCAGTGAAGAAATCATTGCATCATCCAAAGTAACAAAGAGCCAGAGTGTGTGTGTCTGTAAGAGTGTGGGGTGGAAGCAACGGGAATCTCAGCGCTGGACTTTTCAGTCAGTCTGACCCTGTATGTAGGCATGGCTCTCCATGGGAAAGGAGAGCTCCTCAGGTTCCAGAAACCAAGAAACTGTGGTTTTGTTTTTACTTATGCCTGTCCTTGCACACTGCTAACTTGACTCCTTTCTCCCTGGTAAAATCTTCAAGGGGCAGAAACTCAGCCATCAATTTTTGGTCACTCATCTCAAATAACAGAGGCCCGCGAGGCTGTGGTGGGGGCACTGGGTACTGCAGTGAGTGGAGTTATGGGGACAACCACTGGTTTGGTGTTTATGGATGAGCTCTGTATGTGTACGTACAGCCCAACTACACGCCACACATGGATGCACACACACGTGCTTGCACACACTATGTGTACACCTACAGAGATCATTTCCACACACTGCACACACAAATGTGCATCAAATGGTATTCATACACCCCAGCCACGGGCACAAACAGACTCACACGCAAGTATCTTCTTCCACCACACCACACCTGCCAAGCTCATGTCAGCATAGGTAGCATACTTATATAGCAATATAGCAAAATAAGACATGCCATGCAATAATTTTGCAGACATTCCAAGAAGCTGAAAACAAACCACAGGAGGCATGTCATCTGCCCATTCCAACACGGAGGGCTTGGGGTCCTCAGCAGCCTGGGAGGCCAGACCCACCCAGACTGGGTGAAGAAGCAGGCTCGCCATCGGGGGCAGATGGTAACAGACAGCACGTAGGCAGAGCAAGGGATTTCTCTGCCTCCTCCCTACTGAACAAAACTAGAATGATGATTTGATTTAGCCTTAAAGCAAAAGCCTCTCTTTTTGTTTTGCTTCTAAGCTGAATAGGAGGAAAAAAAGAGAGAGATTCCTGCCAAGATTATCGCATTTGTGAACCAAGGTTATATCCCCTCATTTTTGCACATGAGTCACACGAGCAACCCATGTGAGTCTTAAGTACCTGCCATGTGACTCGCTCCTCCTCCTGTCTGTGTTGTCACAGAGCAGTGGGAGCCCTTGCACCAGGCTCACTGTGTGCATGCCTGCCTGTGTGTGCATGTGTGCCTGTGAGGATGTCATTCTGGCCCTCGATGAGGGCAATCAGGTGGGTGAATGAGCATCACTGAAATATATCTTTCTGAAGTGCCAGGGGTTCATTTCCGTGGTAACGTGCAGAGAAAGCCGGGGAATCAGTGAAATGTTGCCAGACACCATGGCTATGGCCAAGGTCTGCTCACTCAGAGAAGGAAGAAAATATCCCAGCTCAAAGGATATTTTGACAGGGTTGTGGGGAGGCTTGCTCCCTGCTTGTAAAGCATGTATTTGCTGTTCATCCTGCTGCATATGACCAGCAAACCCAGCCTCTTAAGGCAAGCATTTGGACTTCTACTGACCTTCTCTCAGGGAATCCAGGAGCCTGGTACCCTGGACAAACAGCATCCCTGTCAGTAAAGGTACAAGCTGGAGGGGCTGGCTGTGGGACAGGCTTTCCAGGACATAATTAAGGAAATGGGGAAAAGACCCAGTTGTTCGGTTTGGCCCAGGGCCACGGGATTACCCAGTAAACCCACCTAGGCAGTTGATTTTGAGATTACAACAGCCACGCCCTTTCCTCTAGGAAAGACACAGCAGCAACAGAGTCTCAGCCGTTCATGGACTCCTATGCCTTGGGACCCCCTGCAGGTCACAGCCTCTTTACACTCAGTCCATTCATTGATTCACTTGACCTATCATGTGCTCAGCACTGGGTTCTTAAGAAACACTGAAGAATGAGGCAAGGTCCCTACCCTCACAGAGCTGAGGTGATTCATGGGGTAATTAGACAATGAAAAAGACCAGTAAGTGATATTTATGGTGTGTTAAATGGTGATAGACAGAGGCAGCCAGGTGAAAGGGAGAGTGGGAGGTGGGAGATCAGCGAGGGATAGCACTCCTTATCCAGGGGGCAGAAATTTCTCTTTAATAAGATGGCCTATAAATAGAGATCTGAAAAAAAATAGAGGTAATACATCAAGGATATATCAACAAGTAAAAGGGATCCAGGAGAAGGAGTGCAAAGGCCCTGGGGCAGGAGCCTGCTGAGTATTTCAAAGAACTTCAGGAAGGCCAGAGAGGCAGGAGCAAGTAAGAGTTAAGATCACACATAATCATCCCCTTGAGGATACAGGGATTCAGCAAGGGACTTCTGGACCCTAAAAAGAGGACAAAAACAGTGGAAAAGTTGCAAGTGGTTACATGTGTTCAATCAACCTAATCCCACCGGCAGCCATAAGTACAAGCAGCAGTGAGACTGCAAACCAGAAAGGCCTTACCTGTGAACTGTTCCGGTGTTTTTGGACTGTGTTTTGGACTGTTCCAGACTGAGCCTCTGAGCTGGATGGAGCTAATAGTGTTGGGCTATGGGGTACATGGAGCCGTTGTGAGAGAACTGCCCTGGCAAGCTCTGCCCTCAAGGTTGCAGAGCAAGGATTGGGTGGGAGCTAGTAACCTAGTGACTGAGCAGCCTAAAGGCTGCAACTGAGCTGCCTTACAGCCTTAACCCTCAGGGGCAGAGTGAGACCGGTTTTGGCACACTGGACCTCGGGCTGTTGCCCTGGGTAGAGTGTCGTGGCATCACAGCTCATAGCAACCTCAAATTCCTGGGCTTGGTGCTGCTTAGACCTCCATAAGAGCTGCACCCCTGACCCGCGCCCCACACCCACTGAGCCTCCTCATGCCCTGACCAGAAACTGTAGGAGCCATGCAACTCTGCGTCCTGTATCCTGCCTGCCTCCACACTGGCCCACTTGTCTGACCAGAGCTCTGGTAGCTGCATGCCCTCCAGAGCCCTCCCTGCCTCTGCGCAGAGCCCTTCTCCTGGCCAGAGACAGCTGGAGCCTTGGACTCTCTGTGCCAAAGTCACCGGGCACCAGGCACTCCCAGAACCGTGCGCACCACCTCCCACCCTGTTGCTAGATCTGGGTGGGTCACACTCCAGAGCTGCTCCCACAACCAGAACTCCCTGGCTGGGGCAGCCCCAGAGGAACTACACAGGGTCACTCCCTACAAAAATCCAGCAACAATAGAGTGGTCCTGCTGGGGTCTAATCTTGGAGAGACACCTCCCCAACTCTGAGGACGGTCAGAGGCAATGGTGAAAAACAATCATGAGGTGAAATCAACAGAAAAACTCTGGCAATATAAATAATTAGAGTACATCAACTCCCCCAAGGATCAATGGGGCAGAAACAGCACAAGACCCCATGCACAAACAAATAGCTGAGATGTCAGAAATCGAATTCAGAATCTGGATAGCAAATAAGATCAAATTAGAATTCCAAGCAGTAACCCAAAAGATATCTCAAGAATTCAATGAATTCAAAGACCAAATACCAAAGATTTTGACACATTGAG
>CAUYPK010061713.1:0-19345 GCA_963574355.1 Loris lydekkerianus
AACAAGCTGTGGTATATGTATACCATGGAATACTATTCAACTATTTAAAAAAAATGGAGACTTTACATCCTTCGTATTAACCTGGATGGAAGTGGAAGACATTATTCTTAGTAAAGCATCACAAGAACAGAGAAGCATGAATCCTATGTACTCAATTTTGATATGAGGACAATTAATGACAATTAAGGTCATGGGGGGGAGAGTAAAAGCAGGGAGAAGGAAGGAGGGAGGAGGTGGGGCCTTGGTGTGTGCTACACCTTCTGGGGGCAAGACATGATTGCAAGAGGGTCTTTACCTAACAAATGCAATCAGTGTAACCTGGCTCATTTACCCTCTATAATACTCCCAACAATAAAAAAAAAAAAAAAAAAAAAGAGAGAGAGAGAGCAAGGAAATGTACTAAGTAGATACAAAAATGCAATTTTGCAGTGGTCTCTCATAGGTTATTTTTCTCCTTTATTTTTTGAAATATCTTCCAGAAATACTGAACCACATTTTTATTTAGATCACATGAGTTTTATTGCCTTTGAGACTATCTTTAAACTATTTAGCAAACTAATTAGAGTGGTAAAACACTTCTATACAGAAAAGTATTATAAATGTTGAGCACACGATAGACTTCTTATGAGTGTAGACAATCCATTGACTTTACTCCCAAATTTATTTTTTGAAGCAATAACAATATCTACTACTTATAAATACCTTCAGTGTGCCAAGCCCTCTTCTTAGAGTTTTAATTCTGTTAATTTTTATGCTAGGCACTTTGTCAAAGAGCAATGTCCTGCTCTTCCTCTTACTAGTTATGGGAACTTAAGCAGATTTAAAGGCTATTTAAAGCTTTTGTTTTCACTAATAAAATAGAAAATTAGATTGTTTTAAGGATTAATTCAAATGATCTATATAAGGACTTTAGTATGATGTCTAGAACAACGTAAATTCTGAATGAATATTAACAACTTTTAAAACAACAACAAAGTTTGAAGTTCTAAGGTTGTTGTCCCATTTTTTTTTCAACCTACACCTGTACTAGGAAACCTCATTTCTTTTTATGGTTTTCAAAATGTTAGTAATGTGTCAAACAATTTTCAAAATATGTTATCTATTTCTATCTTCAAACCCAAATCTGTTCAATAACTTGATGTCACCCCTTGGTATTCTCAAGCCTTCACTGTCCTCAGTTGAATTTTTAATCCAACTGTTTCTTCTGGAGCCCTGCTTTTTCTCTAGTCTTATCCATGTTAGTAAATGGTACCCCCACTGACTCAGATGCTTAGGTCAGAAACTGAGAGTCCCTCCTTTTTCTTCCCAATCCCTAACCTTCCCATGTATTACTAAATGTTATTGATTTTACATCCAAATATCCAACTGACCATACATGCATTTCCTTTCAATTTAATTGCCACCACTCTTACTGAATTCAGCATCATTTTTTATTGAGACCACATATCTCTGAATCGGACTCTTCATTTTCTGTGTTATCACTTGCTAAAACATTTTCTATATGGAAAGCCTAGAGTAATCTTTTAAAATGCACAGCTAATTATGTCACTCTCCTACTTAAATTTCTCTGATGCCATGTTTAATCCTCACAATAACTCCATGAAATTGACATGTCTTTGTATTTTTTAGGTGAATAAAATAAGGCTGTGCTTGATATACAGAATTAGTGACAATGAGTCAGATAGATTGATGAGGCAGAAACTTGGATATCAATAAAGAAGCACTTATTTTCATAATAAGTGTAATCTCCTTACTAGTGGCCAATAAAATCTAATCATTTGCCACATCCCAAAGAAATATAGTTATTTTTATATCTTACAGTATCACTAATATCTTCATGAAGATATATTTAATTTTAACCAGATAATATTAATTAAAAGTAATTCAGAAGTACCGGCAAAAGAAAAATGAAATTAGAGATCTAGAATTTCTTGGATAAAAAAACTCCTGTTCCCCCTGCTCATCTCTCTCCCCCTAAATTTATGTCTAAAGTTGAGAGGCAATATAGTTTAATGGTTAAGAATCCAAATCAGCTTCTACTAGCTAGAAAATTATGGGCAATTAAAAAAAATTACATTTATCCTAATTCCCTCTTCTGTAAAATAGAGATAATAGAGGTACCCCTTTTGTGTTACTAAGTAGGTTTTAGGCACTATACTTCGAACTTTATGCATCCTCTCAGTGAATTGTGTACTGAAAGAAATTATACAATAGAGAGCGAAAAACGAGGGGCAAGGGAGACAACATGTATGAAGCACTCTACTAGTACTTCCATACTTTCTGAGAGAGAGGGCCTCTATATTTGTTTCTAAAAAGTTACCAGTTGTAATATTTGTGGTGTCTGTGAGGTCAATTATGTTCACAAACTCATCCTAGAAAAAGTGCAACATACTTCATTTATGAGTATCACTGCAATTACCTTTGAAGTACTCTTCTTGGGAGGTTAAGCACTAACACCAGTCCCTAGTGCTCCTTTCAAAGTGCTTTTGCTAGGTTGAGTTCACAAACTTAATTGTCAGACCACAATTACTTTGAAGGTTGGAGTAGGTACTGATGTTAGTGCATAGCTTCCCAGGGGAGTACCTCAAAAGTGACCATACTGATGTTCAGCAATCAGATACGTAGTACTTTTTCTAAGATGAGTTCACGACCTTAATTATCCAACTTCATATAGCACAGAAAAGTTATGAAAGTTCACAAGACAGCAAACGCTGTGGGTGTGTTGTATAAATCTAATAGCTAGAAGTATCTTGCAGCTGGTACTTATAAAATTTTCTTTGAGAGAAAACATCACTTTCTGGTCAATCACTAAAACAGAATTTTAGGAAGATCATGTTGTTTCAGAATTATTATGTCATGAATAGATATTCTGGTTTGAACGGTATGGTCAGATGTGACCGGTACTTCAGTTTGTAGTGAGTATATCACAATATTACATGGTGCAGTGGGTAATGAAATGGCATTAGTGTTGTGCTTGAGTCATGTACACTGTTCGCATACCTTCACTGCATTTTGAATTGAGCATATTATGAGAAATGGTTAAAAATATTAGCTTCTCTAGGAGAATTCAGGAATTCTTTTCATCCTTGGTAGGTTTCAAAGAGAAAATTTCACCAAGTTTCTTTAGAATCAATCTACCATAGGGTTAGAATCTATAATCTTTTGTTTAAATAAAATGTCCCATGAAACTATCTCAGAAACTGCACATTGGATGGGATTTTAAAACAATGACACACATTTATGGAGCACATTTTAGATTTGGAATCTATAACAAGATTTCACCATAGAACCCAGATTCAACTGCTTCTTCCCTTTCCATCTTACTTCCCAGATAGTTTCTCTGTTTTTCAGAGGAGAGAATTCACAGAGACATTGTCCTTTTCCTGTGAACTGCTAGGCACTACTGATGTGAACAGGTAACATCTATGAAAATTTCATTCATTGAACCAAAATATAATAAATATCTACCAAGTTCTAGGAATTGTCCTCAATATTGTAGATACAAATGAGATGTGACATATACCCTGAAAGAACTTACAGTACATTGATAAAATGAGAGATTAACGTGATTAGGAGGTCTACATATTTGTACATTTTTCCATTTTCTAACTTTCTTTTATCTAACATTTGTTTCTTGTGCTAATTTAAACATCATCACCACCATCATGGCTAAAATTAATTTATCACTTTGTTGCAGAAATCATACAGAGGGCTTTATTATGTACATTATCTCATTATGCATAACAACTTCGTGAAGTAGGTGCTATTAATATTCCTCTTTTGTACAAATGAGGAAACCGTGGCTCAGAAATTCCAGGTGATCTATGTAAGTTTATACAGTTAGGGAATAGCAGAAGAGAAATGAGAGATGCAAACCTTGTTTGTAATAACTGTGCTATGTTGCCTCACATTTGACTATAACTAGTAAAAGGCTATTTCATCATTTGGCCCATGCTGATAATTACCTAACTTTAATTGAGATATTACAAGTGAATTTTGAGTGATAGCAAACTTTGGGGAATCATGGTATTTGGGTAGGTCTTGTTTAGAGATGATGTTGGGCCTTTGGCTATGGTTACTGAATGCCTTTAAAGTTGGAAGGGTAGAACCAATGTCTAGAGAGAAAAATTCCCTTGCTAGAGTCCTTTGCCCTCAATAAACCCAAACCCAACAAACTGAGGGTTAAGCAGAAATTCCTAACAATTTGGGACAATGACTACTTACTAAATAGTGAAACGATTGTTTAATTTAAAATTACTTTAGAAATTATTTTAAAAGAGTGACAAAGGACAGAAAAGGGGGTAAAAATTATGTAAATATATATCTATTCTTTCCTTATTTTTTATTGAAATTTTATGAAGGTAACAAGTATTGATTTCATATTTCTTGTAAGTTCCAGGTGTTCCAGGTGCATTGGGTTAAACAAATGTTACTTTGGAAAAGAATTGTATATTTGGAAAACTCTGACATTTTAACCAAAGGACACACTGGATTCTGCTTCTGTTTTCTAACCACATGTCATTTCTAATTTAATTGGACATTGTTTTAGCAGATTCCACAGCCTTTGTTCAACCGGAATTGGATAACAGTGGCCAATTTATAAAAATTCTTAACATAGTTCTCTTATTAGTTGCTTTCTTTCAAATTTTTCTTCATGAAGACATCCTCCTTGATGTGTTAGAACAGTGATCCCCAACCTTTTTGGCACCAGGAACAAGTTTCATGGAAGACAATTTTGACACAGGCAGAAGTCAAGAGGGGGATGGTTTGGGGATGATTCAAGCACATTATATCTCTATGTCTGATCATTAGGCATTAGAATCTCATAAGGAGGGAGCAACCTAGATCCCCCACATGCACAGTTTACAGTAGGGTTTATGCTTCTATGAGAATCTAATGCTGCTGCTTATCTCATGGCTGGTGGAGCTCAGGTGGTGATGTGAGTGATGGGGAATGGCTGTAAATACAGGTGAAACTTGGAAGCTTCACTCACTTGCCCACCACCCACCTTCTGCTTTGCCGCCCAGTTCCTAATAGTACTGATCAGGGGTTAGGGACCACAGTGTCAAAAAATTTTTTTTTATTGATTAAAGTCACACTTAAAAATAAAACTCCGCAAGTCCTTAAATAATGGTTGTGGTTTTTTTTTTTTTTTGGAGGGGGGATATAATGATCCTGAATAATGAATAACCTAAGTAGAGGGATGATATGGAGAAAGATGCCTGTGATTATGAATCCTGATTCTTCCATGTATTATAAATATCCCAGTATCTCAGTTGTCTCATCTGTAAATGGAGCATGGCAATGCATTTCTCACAAGGTTGTTCTGAGGCTTAAAAGAAATTGTCTGTGTGAATGCATATACACAGTTCATAGATGAATAATTAGCAGTTTCTATTATACTATTGAAGTATATTTTTCTGTTAAAATTATTTTTTCTATGATAAAAATTAATGCAATTTCAGATAAATTGTCTCAAACAAATTTAAAAATGACAAGATTCAGTATTTTTGTAGCTTTCTGAATGTTCATTAGATATTACTTTTCCTTCCTATATAAAAAAGGGATCTTTATTCTCCTCTAAAATGTGGCTGATGGCTATGCTTGCTTTGGGTCTATTCCAAGTGTGAACTGAATCATGAGATCTGGAATCATTATACCCCTTGAACATTCCTGTCCTCAAACTTGCTTATTTGTCATTCATTGAATTCACGTCCTACACAGAAAATATTTACATGCATTGGTGTAAATTTTTCACAGGATAGTGGGGGGACTTACATTCCTTTTTGGAGGGGATTATATTAGAGCTTAAAGGTTTTGTATCATGTGTATTTTCTGTCTGAGAACTAGGTTTCACTTATTAACCAATATATATCCAATATGCCACAGACCAAACATGACCCACATTATTGTTTGACATTTTTAGATCTATTATTTATTCATAAGAATATGTATGTATACGGTCTATGTTAACAAACAGGACAAATATGTCTTTACTTATTTTAGAAACTATTTCTTCCCACTCCTAACTTTAGGTTAATGTTAAGATTCTCATATATTTTAGACTGAGTTAAAGTTATTTTTTCAAACTGCTTTGGTCATGACAGGATAAATGAGCTTTGTTAAGTAAATCACAAAAAAAAAAAAAAAAAAAAAACCTAAAGAATGACTTTACATTTTATTGTATGAAAAAACACTGGTTAATTTTTTCTGGATGCAATTTCAAATAATATTTCCAATATTAACACCTAATACTAACAATTCTGTGTTATCATACTCTCTACTGAGGTCATGTTCATACAGATGAATCTTTTTTCTAAAACCATGGCAAAGCTCTCAACGAGGTCTATTCCCATTCATTTTTAGTCAGTGTTGAGACCATTATTTAGTACTTATAACCCTTTGAGTTAGGTATTATAATCCTCAATTTACAGTGGAGGAAATTGAACCTTAAAGAAATTAGTGAATTCAGGGCAGCAAAGACCAGGCATTGAAAACATGTAGCTGGATGCTAAAACTATTGCTCAGATGGGATAACTGAACATAACACAAATCTTTTCATACAGCTGCAAAGGCATGCTAAGTGCTTTCAGAAGAGAGAGCAAGCACACACACACTCTGCCTTTAGCCACTTATTTATTAAGAAATTATTGAGTGTTTACCACACACCTGGTATTAATATAGGACCTGGTGATATTTCTGAGAACAAAAAGAAAAAAATTTGTGGTGGAACTTAATATTATTGCAATCCTTTTTCCTATTGTCATATGTCAGTAGCTCGTAACTGATCAGCACTTCCTCACCACCCCAGAAAATTAAGTACCGTATATACTCGAGTATAAGCCGAGTTTTCTCGGCACAAAAGTTGTGCTGAAAAACCCGAACTCGGCACAAATTTTGTGCCGAAAAAACTCGGCTTATACTCGAGTATATACAGTAGCTTAATACATCTTTCTAATAGATTGCTGATCCTTAGCGTAGGCTATCAGAACAGAAATGAAGCCAAAATAGAACTTCTGTTTTATTTAAGCCATGTAAAGATCAAAAAATGCTACTTCAACAAATTCTTAAAGAAGAAAAATACTGTGCTATACACAGAGTAAGCAGAACATACTGTCTGAATAAATGAATGAATGAGCCATAAATGCATGGAGATATTTATAGAACTAGTTTTATGTAACAGAAACTGTGCAACTTTGTTTTTGAAGTGTTTCATGGTTATTACAGGTATATATTTTTCTCCATTTATGCTATATGGTAGAACTCTATAGAAATAATTTATTTTTGCATGTAATCTCACTTGATAAAATAATCTCACTTGTGGCCGGGGTAGTGGCTCACACCTGGAATTCCAGCACTTGAGAAGCTGAGACAGGTGGATTGCCTGAGCTCACAGGTTTAAGGCCAGCCTGAGCCAGAGTGAGACCCCATCTCAGAAAGAATAGCCAGATGTTATGGCGGGCGCATGTAGTCTCAGCTACTTGGGAGGCTGAGGCAAGAGAATCACTTCAGCCCAAGAGTTTGAGGTTGCTGTGAGCTATGAGGCCCCAGCACTCTATTGAGGGTGACAAAGTGAGACTCTGTCTCAAAAAATACTACTAATAATAATCTCATTTGTTCACTGTCCTAGACACTATGTTAAGTTCTTCTTCTATATTATCTACTTATTTGATTCATTTAATCCTTTATTGAGACCATGTGCTAGACATAATCTAGTGGTGGAGATATGGCAGTGAATAAACAGGTGAAATCCGTAGTGCTCATTCTCTGGTTTGGGGTGCAGACTGCAGAGACAAACAACAATCAAAATAATAAGCTATGTAGCGGGAGTGCTAAAAGAAAAATATAGAGAGTTATAAAATGCTTGGGTGTATAAATTTAAGGAGGTTCATCAAGAAGAAGTCTTACTTAGAAGACAACATTTTAACAACAATCTGAAAGAGGGAAGGATGCCATGCTTGTGAATATCAGGGAAAAGAAAATTTCAGGCAGAGGGGTAAAATTATGAGGCAACACTATTCTTCTCTTCCATTTTATGCATAAGAAACCTCAGACTAAATAATTTGTTGGAGGCATACAATTAGAAAATGGCAGAGATAGCATTCAACTCATGTTCTAGTACCTAAATTTTTATTTCAAACTCTTCTGCATTCTAAAACATACGTTTTAAAAAACTGAAGTAGAAAAGACTGCTTTAAGACAGTTAATCATACACATTTTCAGAACCAAATATGTACAATGCTTAGCACAATTTAAGACAAACTTATTTCTTGATAGCTTCATCCAAACTAACAAAGTCAGTAACCTCATCAAGAACAAGCAAAGTTTTTGTAATTATGATCATTTTGGGGTTTGCAGGTAGGTCCTGATTGATTTTCTAGGGACAATCTAGGCAAACTACTAAAAGAGAAAAGTTTCAATGGGCTGGTTGGTTGGTGCTGTTTGTGAAGAAATAATGCTATTTCCTAAGGTTAGTATTAGGCTTCCCAACACCACCTTCTATCTGCTGTTTCAATCTGAACACATTTTTTAAGAGTTCAGCCAGATAGAAATAACATTGCTCAGACTGGCCAAGAGTTTAGAAAGGTTAGGTCAAAAGATTGGCTGTCTGTCATTGGCTGAAACATCAGACAAAGCCATAGGCCCAGGATTGCAGGAAGAAACATACTGTGTGTTTTGTGAGGGACAAAAGAAAAGAAAAAGAAAAAAAGAAAAGATTGCATCCAAAGAGAGTTTTCTGCTATTATTTATTTAGTGGCTTGAGGCTGAAATTTTGATGGGGACCAGAGTTTTGCTTAATTCAAGTGCAGATGCTGCAATACATGTAGAGTTGTGATGATAACAAGAAATGGATAGCACAGGAAAATGAATGACAACCGGAGAGGGAAGATATCAAGCGGTATTTCTGCCATTAGCCGGGAAGTGGGGGTAGAGTGATAACCTGTAAGGGCAAGAACTGTCTCACAAGAGCCCTGCCACTGGCATCTCAGCAAAGGGGAACACAGGGGGCAGGTCGCGAGGTGGCTTAGAAAAGATAAGAATGTTTATCTGTCAGCTCCTTAACTTTTCCTTGCTCAAGCCTAAAAAACTACTCTCAGTTCTCGTGCTAGAAATGAACCTTGAGGAATTCTGTCATGCCTCACCTTCTTTCTTTCTGCCTTGGCTTCCTTCAACTTATTTTCTCTTGCTATTTCATCTTGGCTTACCTTTATCATTGACACATCTCATTTTTATTTGGTAGTCAGGCTAAAAAGCAACCTAGGAACTGACAATTCTAGAGGATTTTTATTCTGACAACCATTTCCAGCTCTATTCCTACAATTGAGCACTTCTAATACTCTTAGGATACTATTAGCTGGACTTCGTGACTCTTTCTTTTGCCCAGAATAGAACAATAAGCCCTTAAAGTCCCTGACATCAATTACACTAAAACCTGTAAAGAGTAAAATCTCTGATGAAGTCACTATTCAAATTTCATGCCGATTGAAAAGATTTCATTAAAAAAAAATCTTTTTATTTGTTTAATGATGAAAGAAGAAAGGAAAGATCTCAATATTCTAGTTAAATTATTTCATAACACATCTAAACACGAGCTACTCATAGCGAATAGCTTTAAGCTTACATCTTGTCTGACATATATTTATCCTTCATGTAAGATATTTTAGATAGTTTTTTCTTTTTCTTTAATTCTGTATTAGGCATTTAGGAACTGGGACTCAGAGTGATTAAATGACTTTGCTAAGCTCAAACAATTATGAATGTAAGCGGTCCTCACCCAGGACTTTCCTGCTCTACTATGCTGTGAATCCCGTAAAGGCTGACTTTACAGTTGTCACTAGGTCTGAGGACAGCACAAAGTGATTCCATGCAAAACACAGCACAACAAAACAAAATAAAACCCTTTGCCCTTTCCGAGCACCAGTGAGAGCATGTTTAAAAACAATAAAATTAAAAGATAAATGTATATAAGCAGAATTGACAAATATGTAAATTTTATTTCTTTTAATGTTTGGTCTTTAAAATATGTTTAAGAAGGTCCTCTGTCCCAGCAAGTTTATAAAATTATCTTGAAATATTTATTACAAAAACTTTATTGTCTCATTATTTGCACTTAGACCACTAAGCTACTGAAAATATATTTTGAATGTATTTGAATATATTGTGAAGAGGGGCTCTAATTTTATTACTAACAAATAGAAAATCATTTTTTTTCTAAAACATGTATTGATTAAGTCATCTTTTCTGCTCTAAAATGGAACATTGCACTTGACACATATTGAGTTCTGATGTGTAATTGGTTCTGGTTCTAATCTTTGTTATATTCTTGTACCCTACTAGTTTAATTAAGATGGCTTTTGAGTAAGATTTAATATATGAATGGGCAAAGTCCTATTCTTAGTCTATTTTTACAGAGTTCCTCTGCAATTACCATTTTTCTAATGAATTTTAGAATGATTTTCTCCAGCCTTTTTACAATCCTAATTAACAGTGAAATAAGTTTATATGTTACATTGAGAATGTAGACATCATTTATATTAAGACATCCTATATAAGAACACGTATTTCTCTGCATTTTTTGTGTCATTCAATAAAGTTTTATGTTTTCTTTATTTGGAGGAACTAAAGTTTTAAAATTGTATCGGAGTGGTTTGGTCTTAATTACAACCATTAGCATGTATTAATATATGAAGCTGTACTTGGCTTTTGTGTTTAATATTTCATTAAGGAAAACCAAATTCCAACAACACTTCTCTGTGACAATAGTTCTAGTCAGGGCCTGAAGCTACATGTCAAAAGTATTGTACATTCAGAATTAAAGTATCAATTTGAAGAAATTTGTGTATTGTCCTCTATGTTAATACATTTGCCAGTATTCCTTCCATATGCAAATGTACAAAAGATACGGTACTGTCACAGTTAGATGTATGTGCGTGTATTTTTGCTAGGAACAGTGGAAAATGTGTCTACGATTGCAGAATGCATTTAATTGTAAGCTGTTTCTTAGTGGTCATTAATTCGCAAATGAAAATGGACCAAATCTGTCTGAGACAGTATACATTAAATATTGCATACATGTAAATATTGTGGTAATTTTTTAAAAAATAGATTACTAGAGTTGAATGAGGATCATTTTGTTAATGAAACATTTTACTATCTAATATTCTTATTTCTTTAATTTCTGATTATATATATATATATATATATATTTAATGCACTTGTCCTATGAAAAGAATAAAACTAGTTCATGTGTAAATATTTGAAGAGACCTGAATTTGTGTTACCAGAGAGACATTAAAATATGGTAGTAAAGCCTAAAAGAAAACTTAGAAACACTCAGTTAGTTATTTCATTTATTATTTACAAAAGATAATATAATATTTCATCAAATAAATGTGACAAAATATGTTTATTTTTCCATTTTCTGACGAGTGCTATCCATTTTCATTATTAAAAATGTATAATTAAAAAAAAAGAAGAAGAAGAAGAAAACTTAGTAGAAAGTGTTTGCAGAGAAATGGAATTCTAAGTATAGTTCTTCCAGGGAACTGAAGCCAGTGTATGAGGAGGAGAGGAATAGGAATGGAGACAAAAAGAGGACTAAAGAGGACTTACAAAGCTAGGATGATTTTCATTCTACCACAACGGTACTATTCTTTTCTGCGTATTTAAAGACAGATGATGGCTGTATAGACAAAACGCAATGAAGAATCATGCAGTTCTTCATTTCCTTTGGGCTCCAGGAATGTGCTGCAGAGGGGAAAGTTTGCTTCAGGGGCCTGCATTATGCAAATTCCTTGTCTTTGCAAGGATGGAATTGTGAGGAACAATATCACAGGTTTCTACTTGACCTGAGTTATAATTCTTACTCTAGCACTAATCTGATACAAAAACACAGTTTTGATGGTATTTGCCTTGAGGTTGTTTAGCAAAAGCTATAATGTTTACAAGATTTTAAATAAGTAAAATGCACTTTACATACATTTCCCATCCTGTAAGTAGCTCCTGATTCTTTAGTTCTTTGGTCTATATCCTAATGCTGAGGAAGAACTTCATCACAATAATCCTGTATGTCAGTTTATAAATGGCTTCACTTTGGTTGTCCACTTTTAAATATATTATATTTGATTTTCCATCAATGCACTGATATTCATGGAGGCAGTTTGATTATGGACAACATTTAGGTAAAGAAACTAAGAAATGGCAAAACATAGAATCTCAGACTAGTGGATACATACATTTTTCACTTCAAGAACTCAGAAATCCTCAAATATCTTAATCTAATGAAAACAGTGGCATAACCAAAACAGTAAGAGCTTTGAGGCTACTCAAATTTACCTTAATCTTGGCTTCATTAATTTATCAACCTATACTCCATAAACTTCAATCCTATGTTTGTAAAATGGGCATAAACATGCAAGAGTGTAGTATAGATGTGAAACATAGCAACATGTATGAATACTTGGTAAATTAATGGTATTTTTAATATACATGTACTATAGAATTGGTATAAAGGAACACTACAGTATATAGACATGTAGGTATACTGTACCTCTGTCACAATGTTCTGCTAATTATTTGCCTTTACTGTCTTCTAATTCTTCTACAATGAGTTTCTTGAGAGTAGAAGACTATATTTTGTTTATCTTTCTAACCTCCTATGTTAATGAATTTAAAATAATAGGTCAAATTTTTAAATGGCTTAATCCCAAAAGATAGGTAAGCAATGTTACCAGTTTTTTGGTTTTGTTTTGTTTTTGGCATTTTTCTGTTAATTACCAAAATGACTTTCCTCCCCTCCCTTTAGATGAACTCTGTTGCATAGATTTTGAGCCAGTAGTCATTGTTATTTGAGTCGAGAATATGAAAATGTGAGGAGTTAGAAATTTAATTTTATATTTTACTTTTATATTTAACTCTGAAAATAATAGTCTACCCTAAGAAAATATCTAAGGACATATATAAATATGAGATCTTTAATTTTATTGGTTTTCTTTTTATCACATTCTAAGATTTGGGGGAACCAGTGCAAATACAGCTTTCTTATTTTCAGAATCTAATAAGTTTATATTGAGGCTTTAGGTTTACTGATTAAAGTGAAGAAAAAAAATTCCTGAGTTTTCTTTTTTTAGTATCAACTTTGTTTAGGTAAGCTTTTTACTTTTCTTTAAACTTGATGCCTCTGTATTTGTTTAATGACAATTATGTAACTCTAAAAGCAACACATTTATTATTAAATATAATCCTAATAAGTCAGACAAAAAATTTTTCCCCTCGAGGATATGTCATTAAGATTTTATATTCTCAGATGTAATGAATGTTGCTAATACTTGAAGTTCAGGCAAGAAATAAGTAATGAAGTAAATGGTCTGTATTGGGTTTGGTTCTTATGGATGGATTAAAGCATTAATTGGAAAAAGAGATTTTTTAAATGTTAATGTATTTGTGCAAGTATAAAGTGCTCATCTAACATGGAGAATATTAATAATGAAGAGAGGATGAGAAGCTATTACTGCAAATAATTAGCAAAACTTTGTGATAGAGGTACAGTATACCTACGTATCTATATGTAGAGGAGGAGAAGGTAATGATGAAAGCAACATTAGCAATATTTCTCAAAACATTTATTTTACAGATGAAGAAAATGTAGTTCAAAGCAGTTGGGTAACTTAGCTGAAATCATGCAACTTGTATACAGTGTAGCTTGCATGTAATGTTAGTCTTTGCTTTTGTGACAAAATTGTTACTTTTGTTTATACTTTTTAGCTTGTATTTTTAAGTAATTTAGTGTATGCAACATTCAATTATCATTTTAAAGACTTTTTAAATATTATTGGTTCTTTTTTCAGTCCCAAATTATATGTTCTTTCTTTATCTTCATTAGCTCTGTGAGAAGTTTATCAATTTTATTGTCTATGTTAAGAGCCAAGTCCATTATTTATCATTTTTTTCCATGCTTTGTTTTCTGATTATATTTTTAGATTTTCCTTCTTCCTGTTTTATTTTTATTGTGATTGAATTTTCTAATATCTCAATATGAAGGCTCACCTTATTTTAATTCATTTAAAAAGAATCACAATATTTCAGATCTATTAATTTGTCTCTGAATATGTTTAGAAGCCTCTCATACATTTGCATATTATATTCTCATATTTATGACTTTCAAAGTGATTAAATTTATTCCTTATTATATAAAAACTTTTTTCAAAAATACTCTTTTTTAAATTGTGCAAAACTAGGCTATGTTTAGTTTTATTCCTAAACATTAATTTTAATTTCTAGTTATAAACCACTGTGGTGAAAGAATTTTGCTATTAACGATATGGGGTTTTAAAGTACACTAATTTTTTGTGGCAAATAATACAAATTTTATAGTTCCTTGATACGTTAAAAGAAAGCATATTTTCTATGGGACAAAATTTTTTATTTACATTTATTAAATCTACCTTATTAATTGTATTATTACAACCTTTTCATCTGAATGTCACTTACTTGCGCTATCAGAGCATAAACATGCTTGTTAAAGTTTCCCAAAGAAACTTTGACTTTGAGGGAAAATGGGAGTGTGAGGTGAAGGTGTAAGAAAGGGATGAGTCTGTTCTAATCTGAAAGAATTCTCACATGAGAAATTTATGGCTGCTGTGATGTTTTACTTAGAGGCACAGATCACACATATTTTTGATAGGGATATAAAGCAGAAGTTGACATATATGATTTTCCACCAGCTTTCGAAGTGATTTTGTTCTGTTTTAAAAATGAAAACATATGTCAGAGAGAGACAGTTAATCTATTCTTACCATAGTAGAGCTAAAGAGTTTTGTTTCCCTTCCAGCTATATGTAAAGTATTGATTGCTATTGTAAGAGATTTTGTATATTCGTGTCTCCTTGTTAGTTTTCATAACTGTTTGAGCAAAAAGAGGGAAATTTTTATGTAACTGGAATTTGAGCAAAAAACAAACAAACAAAAAAAGCCCCACATAAATAAACATTTAAACATTTTTAGATTCAAATGGAGGTTATACAAAAAAAAAAAGGAAAAGTTATTTATCTTTTTCTTTTTAGGTTGAAAAGAAAGATCATGACAGAAGATGTTGTAATATATAATATATATTAGAGGACAGCAAACTTTCTGTAAGGGCTAGATTGTAAAATGTTTTAGGTTTAAAGACTATATGGTCCCTGATGAAACACATCTCTGCTCTTATAGCATTAAGCAGCCACAAACAATATGTCAACAGATGGACTTGGTTGTTTTCAATACATTTATTTACGAAAACAGACAGGAGGTCAGATTTGACACATGGGCCATAGTTTGCTAACCTGTGCTATAGATGGGAGGGGAGAATTAAAGAGAGTAGAGAAGGGTATAAAATGAGATGGCTGTGGCTGTGAGTTACCTTGCTAGGTCTGGTTGTGGTATACCTGTTCAGGGAAAACCCAAATAATGGCCTCAAATTTTCTTAAGGAGATGGAGGGCTATACATGAATAAGAATTGCAAGGAACTGTCAAAATGAGGTGATTAAGTACTTGAAGAAAGATGGTAATGATTTAGAAAAGCTTTTTGATTGAAATGAAAGAAGAAATTGATAAAGGACATGACCCAAATGAGTAATTAATCTCCTCTTAGTGTGAGTGTGTGGTTTCGTTTCCACAGGATTTCAGACCTTATGCTGAGTTCCGAGACCAGCTGCAGTATTTATCTGGGGATTGTTGGGTGGGTGCTTCTAAATAATTACATTAAAAGAAGTCAAAGATATTGATGAGAAAGTTGTTCAAATGAACAGCCATTAGTTTCAAGCTGGCTAAAGAAGAAAAAGATCAAAAGGGACTAGTAAACTGAGAAAAAAAACGAAAGAATTAAAGTGCTGGATACCTCCGTGAGGTCAAAGAACAGGAGTTGAAAAAAGAAGTGAAGAATTGTTAAGATAGGAGATTGAGGTAAAAAGTACAATAACAAAGTAAATGTTCAGCACACGTTTTTTGATAGATTGTTATCCTAAGTAAAGCTTCCTACCTGAGGCTAACGATAAAATAGGTGCTAAAGAGAAAAAATACACAACTTGTATTTTCAACTGCTAGAGTTTTGATTATGTAAATGCCAATATTATTATATGAAATTAACCTGAGTTAATTCAATGAAAATAACATGGGAATTTGGCAATGACAGTTTTACCTACAGTGTTTCTTTATTCACTGTCTTACCTTTTTGAACTTTTGAAAAGTTACTTCATTTCTAATTAGACTAGTTTCAAAATATTAAAGCTTAAATTTTTAATAGCAAGAGTTATATTGTTTAGGTGTTGCTTTCAGTTCATCAATCCAGTTCATTTCACAAAATCAAAGATGACAAAGTGATATTCCATTCTATTATTTCTGTGATAAATAGAAAGTGTTAAATGACTTTGAATTTAAGATTATTAAGGTATAACATCATGATAAAAAGTTCCGTATAATAATATTTAATCAGAATTTTAGGGGAAGTTCTGGACATATAAGAAAAAAACTACAGTTTATTGAGTATATACTTTCTATGTGTCAGCCTTTGTATTATGAGCTTTGTATACTAAACTGTAAAAGCTCATTGAAGTCAAAATTTGCCAAAATCTGTAAATTGTGTTCTGTCCACCCTTTCCCAAGCATGTTATACCACTGCCTTGTGAATTTAAGGCAGCATCTTATCTATGTTTTGAGGTGAAGTAATTAACGTACTCAGCTGTGAAAGACTGGTAGTTTATCTAAGATTATCTTTTCAAAAATAGTAACTTGGCATAGCAAGGAGAACCAATGGGTTTATTTTTTGTTTTGCTTTGTTTTGTTTTTTAAAATAACCCAGGCTAGTTTCCTGTTGAAGGATCCATGTTCTCATTAGTAGTCTCATATAATTTAAAAATAAAATATTGGGCTGAAGTATAAACCTAATGTGTTAAATTTTATGACTACAAATAGGACAGTGTGTTTAGAAGGATACATTTAACCTCTAAAATAGTAAATGAAAATGTGTGCAGTATATAATTAAGACTTTTCCAAAGACAAAATGGATTCATATTGTGTTATAAAGGGAGACACTTTTACACGTGCCAGTTTGAAGAGTAATGTCAATTACACAATATTTTGGCATCATTTCAGTGCCCTTCAGAGTTTAGCTGCCTTTAAGGAGGAAGAGAGACACTGATCTTCTGTATTAGGAGGGAAGGATTTAAATACAGTGTAGCTATGGGACAGATGTGTAGGCATAGGAGAAGGAAGTTGCCTGGTAACTTCATGAAATCAACATCATCTGCTCAGAGATACAGAAGGATAGAGGATCCCTTAGCAGAGGTAAAGGCGCTCATGGAGCTTGGGGTTCATAAATCTGGTGCAATTACCCATCTTAAGCAGTATAATTTTCTCCAGCAGCATAATGTACCCTACACATGGAAGTTACAGAGGGCCAGGTATAGAACCCATACAGGATTGGGGTATGTGAAGGGAGGTATATGGAGCTGATATATATTAGGGTCAGGGTAGGGCTTTGGAGTATGAACACTTTTACTTACCAATCCCCTCTGGTGGTGATTTATGCTAAATAACCAAGTAAATAAATGAATAAATAAATACAATAAATAAATAAATGCCTGTATAGAAATGGTGCTTTTTTATTTTTAGTTAGTCTGGCCAAAGGTTTATCTATTTTATTTATTTTTTCAAAAAACCAATTCCTTCTTTCATCTTCTTTCTTTTTTTTTAATTAAATCTTAGCTATGTATATTGATATGATCATGGGGCATCATACACTAGCTTCATAGACCGTTTGACACATTTTCATCACACTGGTTACACGTAGCCTTCCTGATATTTTCTTAGTTATTGTGCTAAGACATTTACATTCCACATTCTGAATGATTCTCTTGTTTTCAATTTCATTGATCTCTGATTTAATTTTGGATATTTCTTTTCTTCTGGTGGGTTTAGGCTTAGATTGTTCTTCTTTTTCCAATTCCATCAGATAGCTTGCGAGTTTGTTGATGCATTCTCTTTCTGTTTTTCGAATGTAGGCTTCTAAAGCAATAGAAGTAGTTGTGTCTTCATTGTTGTTATACTCCAGGAAGTTAATGATTTCCTTTTTTATTTCTTCCTGCACCCAACTGTCATTCAGCATAAGGTTGTTTAACTTCATGACTTTGTGTGAGGTTGAACATTTTTATTGGAGTTGAATTCCACTTTTAGTGCCTTGTAGTCTGAGAAGAGGCAAGGAAAACTTCAATTCTTTTGATTCTGTTGAGTTTTGTTTTGTGTCCTGGGATATGATCAATTTTGGAGAATATTTCATGGGACAATGAGAAGAATGTATATTCTTTATCTTTGGGATGGAGTGTTCTATATACATCTATCAAGCACAGTTGTTCTAGGGTCTTATTTAAATCTCTAATATCTTTGTTTAATTTCTGTTTAGAGGATTCATCGAGCTGTGAGAGAGGGGTGTTAAAGTCCCCTGTTATCATGATGTTATAGGATATCATATTGCTCAGACTAAGCAAGATCTGTTTCAAGAATCCGGGAGCATTTAAGTTGGGAGTAAAAATATTTAGAATTGAAATGTCTTCTTGTTATATTTTTCCCTTGACCAATTAAAGTGACCATCATTGTCTTTTTGACTTTAGTTGCTTTAAATCCACATGTATCTGAAAATAAGATTGCAACCCCTCTTTTCTTCTGAATTCCATTTGCCTGAAAAATTGTCTTCCAACCCTTAACTTGGAGTTTTAATTTGTCTTTTGACGTGAGGTGTGTTTCTTGCAGACAGCAAATGGAGGCTTGTGTTTTTTAATCCAGTCAGCCAATCTATGCCTCTTCAGTGGGGAATTCAAGCCATTGACATTTACTGAGATAATTGATAAGTGTGGTAGTGTTCTATTCATGTAACCTTGTGAAAGTCCATTGCTTAGTTTTGTCTTTTGCATCATTGTAGAAGCTAGGTTCTGTCCTTTAATTTCTGGGTATTTTCTTTGCTGAAGGTCTATTGTGATGGTCAGTGGTACAACAGGTTGAAATATTCACGCTACCAGACCTGAGACTCTACTATAACTCAATAGTGATCAAAACAGCATGGTACTGGCACAAAAGCAGAGAAGTAGATGTCTGGAACAGAATAGAGAACCAAGAGATGGATCCAGCTACTTACTGTTATTTGATCTTTGACAAGCCAATTAAAAACACTCAGTGGAGAAAAGATTCCCTATTCAACAAATGGTGCTGGGTAAACTGGGTGGCAACCTGTAGAAGATTGAAACTAGACCCACACCTTTCACCATTAACTAAGATAGACTCTCACTGGATAAAAGATTTAAACTTAAGACATGAAACTA
>CAUYPK010061714.1:0-28169 GCA_963574355.1 Loris lydekkerianus
AAAGAAATGGTAGAAAAGGAAAATTGATTTGTGGGGAAGAAGGAAGGAAGGAAGGAAGGAAGGAAGGAAGGAAGGAAGGGAGAAAGGGAGGGAGGGAGGTAGGGAGGGAGGTAGGGAGGGAGGATGGGAGGAAGGAAGGGAGGGAGGAAGGAAGAGAATAAAGAAGGGAGGAAGGAAGGGAGGAAGGAAGCAAGGAAAGAAAGAAGGAAGGAAGGAAGGAAGGAAGGAAGGAAGGGAGGAAGGGAGGGAGGAAGCTGGGTAAAAGGCAGTCAAGTAAACAGGGTCTTCTTTTTTCTTTGATAAGGTGACATTTGGATAGAGGTCTAAACACATTGAAGGAAGCCACATTGAAATATTTGGGTACAGTAGTTCAGGCAGGAAGAAAATTAAATATGCAAAGCTCCAGAGGCAGGATCCATAGGAATAGCACCATTAAACCCGACAGGAGGCATCAAAGGGGAGTGTAGCAAACCATGATCTCAGAGAAGCTATCTGGGGGTGAGGTGTAGATGAAGTTATGATAAGGACATTGCATGAAAGATCTGGGAAGTCATCATGGGATTTTCAGCCCAGAAAACGTGGTTATCGGTTTACTTTAAAAATATTATTTACAAGGCTATGAGGATAGATTTCTCCAGTGTAGAAGCAGTGGAGCAGGCAGGAGGCTACTCTGAATGTCCAGATAAGAGTAATGGTGGTACAGACCAGGATGATTAGCAGTTGAAGAGTAGGAAGGTGCTGGGTGAGCAAGCTCTTTTCCTTTCATGTTTTCCAAGATGATAATATAATTAAGCCTTAACCTTAGTCTAGGATGACTTAAAATGATAAGAATTATCTGGGGAGAGAGTGGGGATAGAGTTAAGCTCTAGACGGAACTCTGATGGGAGTATGTGATATAATAGGTGGTGAACCCGTATCTTCTATTACGGAACCCACAGATGCAGTTCCCTAGCAAAAATGATTTGGGGACGAAGTAGGCATGGGCTGGAATATACAAATTGACCCTGAAATGTACCAGTTAGCAACACACATATATCTACTCTGTGTAGTCATTTTATGAGGAGTTTCGCTCCTTTCTCTACACTTGTATGGGTATTAAGATTTCCAATGAACTCTAATGAGCATCACCTTCAATGTCTCTCCAGTTAGGAAGCTGGAGAGTCCCCCTATCAAGAAAAGGCATTGTAGTCTCTCTTCAAAGGAGACAGTTTAATGAGTGGCAGTGGATCATTTTTGCCTTTTAAAAACTATTTGAGTTGTTCTGTCACACCTTAATTTCAATGCAGATTGTGTGTTATTTTGGTGTTGTTTCAAAACCACACAGGTGTAATTTCTCAAAATGAGCTGGAACATAATTATTCATCAATGACTAAGAAAACTTTTTCTTAGCCTTTTTTTCCCTTTCTCTACAGAAAGGATGACATTCATTTTAGGAGGATAGGTTTTTAAGCTTCCTAATTCCATTTGCAAATACATGTAACACTTCTTGTAATTGAGTAATGGAAACAGGAAAGGCTGGTTTGTCTCAGGCTGAGATAAGCACCCTACTTATCCTCCTATTCCCATGGGAAGTGTGGAGCCAGATTCAGCATCTGATGTGACCACCAACCCTCCAGCACCTCAAGTACACCAATGCTCAGATTGAGGGACATAACAGATATCTTACAAATTTTACTGGCCCAGGTGCAGATAGAATCCTTACTCCTATGCATTTCTTTGCTGTTCTCAAAGCCCTTTCCTGTAATCATTTGTTCCCTAGGTCACCTTTAGCATTAGGAAAATAAATTTTCACTCTCTCGTTTCATAAAAATGAGAACTGACATGCCAAGTGATTCAGGGACCTATCCAAGGTCACACAGCCAATAAATGATGGCGCAGAGACTCTGCGGATTGGAAATCCACAGCTCGTTTTGTGCCTCCAGTGCCCCTCCCACTTTGGATGGGGCAGATGTGATAATAAGCCAGACTCCTCCAATCACAAGTGACAGTAAAACCTGCCTCAACTGGGCTCATGTCGAAAAGGTGAATCTGCCACGTGATTTTAGAGCCCCCAGGTGGGGCTACTGCACAACTGGACACCATCAGAGGTAGAACTGCTGTCATGACAAATCTGTTTCTCCTTCTCAGTCCTGCCTTCTCACTTCTTGGCTTTAGTTTCAGGCTCCACGTGGAGATGTCTAGCCAACTCAGGGCAAAGAAAAAATGCACTTTCCTATAAAGTCTTACTCTGGGTTTTTGTTGTTATAACAGGATACAGAGAGCTGGGTAATTTACAAAGAAAGGAGGTTTATTGAGCTGATGATTCTGGTGGCTAGAATGCACAAAATTGGGCAGCTGCATCTGGGAAGGGCCTCCTGTCTGCAGGTTCCCCTCTGGAGGAAAGAGGGGGAGCAGCCAAGTGCAAAGAGATCACATGAGGGGAGAAGAAGCAGGAGGGAGAGGCCTGGACCCGGACCGGTCCCATTCATCAGGGAGATGGAATTACTCTCGATACCCAGGCAGAGGCTTCCGTGCAAACCATGCAGATTGAAAATGGAGAGATCTCCATTACCCCCAAAGTTTCTGGGTACTGTTACAGAGAGAAGAATGAACGCAGAGCCCCCAAACAGATAATGTGTATCAACCGTAATGTTATAAGAGAGTGAGACAATTTTGCCTGACATGACTCCGGCATTTCCAGGTCTTGATTTTTAACAAAAGTAATTTGTTAAATTGACTCATGTTAATCATCTACTCTTAAAACTTCACTAGGAAATCAGTAGTTGACTGATGAACTAATAGCGTCAGTTAACAAGTCCTATTAAATGCTCTTAATTCTGGAACAGGAAGTAAAGCACATCTGTGTGCAGTCGCCCCAGGAGCCCCTGACCTGGTTCAAATCGCAGGGTGCCATTTTCCTTACTCGGACAACCTTTCTGGGCCCCAGTTTCTTTTCTCCATTTGTAAAGTGGAGACAAAAAAGAACACTCATCTCACTGGGCTGCTGGAAAAATTAGAGATAATATATAGAAAGTGTTTGGCCTGTGTAATGTTCAATATGGTTATTGTTAATGGTGTGTCATCATTATTATTGTCAAAATCCCTTGATTGGGAGAAATCCTGGAACGTAGTAAGTTATTAATAATTTTTTCTTCCCTTCCCTTCCCTTCCCTTCTTTTTCTTTCCTTCTCTCCCTCCTTCCCTCCCTTCCTACCTTCCTTTCTCCTTCCTTCCTTCCTTCCTTCCTTCCTTCCTTCCTTCCTTCCTTCCTTCCTTCCACTCTTTCCTTTCTTCCTTCCATGCAACAGTATTTTCCAGGGTCCCAAGAAAGGGTAGATTCAAAATTGTCTCTTACATTACTTTCAAAGTCATGACAACATCTGTACAAAGTGACGTGTCTGAAGCCTACACTCCTGACTAGGTGACATGGCTCCAAGTGCCCACTATAAGGCTTTTAGGCAAATAATTACTTTCTTGCAAAACAAAACGGCTTTGCACTTGGCAAAAAGAGAAATCAATCTTGTGTTCTGAGAGGCTGAGTTCTCCTATCACAGAGAACAATGCTGAGAATGGAAACTATTAAGAACTGGAACTACGGAAAATGATAGGAGGGCCTAGGCCCAGCGCTGGGTGATTCAGCCCTCCGGGAGGTTAGAAACAGAGCCTCTTCTCCACGTCATCTCTTTTTGACTCTAAAGATCAGCCTCGTCTATTTTGTTTTCAAGAAAATTTTAAGTTACAGTTAGAATTAGGCTTTCTGATAACCTGCCTAAGTGTGACCTTCTCCCTGATCTTACCTATAGCTCTAAGTTTGGTGATAAGTACTGGCACACAAATGCTAAACAAATGCCCCAGGAGAGAAAAAGGGACCAGCGAAGTTGCCTACAACTGTCTAAGCCAGAGGTCCTCAGACTGCGCCCCGCCGGCCACACTAGGCGGTGTGATTGTATTTGTTCCCATTTTGTTTTTTTACTTCAAAATAAGATCTGTGCAGTGTGCATAGGAATTTGTTCATAGCTTTTTTTTTTAAACTATAGTCCAGCCCTCCAACGGTCTGAGGGACAGTTAATTGGCCCCCTGTTTAAAAAGTTTGAGGACGCCTGGTCTAAGCAAATCATGTCTATGGCTAGTTTGGGATTATGTCTTTGACCTTTGAAAATCCCCAGCGCCTCCACCGCCAGGCACCTCCAATTAAGCCAGGTTTTGTGTAGCTGTGGTTGAATGTCAAGTGGATAAACAGACTCAAAGCAGGAATTTACACTGGGTGTTCTCATATTAATATGACAATACCACAATTATTTTGAATGATTCTCAGTACTTTATATGTAGAGAGAACTTCATGAAGCTCTTACATTCCACAACATTCATTCCTTAACCCATTAGAATGGTTTATTGTGTTCATTTTGGGGAGAGATGGGAATTGTGATTCAGAGAGGTCTGAATTGTGCATTATTTGCATAGTTTGTAAGCAGTAAGGAAGCCGGACAAAAAACAAACACTTAAGGCTGTTTAGTATCTTAATTAACAGGGTGAGTTTGGGAGCTAAACTCCACCTGTGTGCTCTAGAGCACGTTATGGAACATCCTGAGACTCAGTTTCTACCTTTACAAATAATTACAATGAGCCCAGCCAAGGATTAAATGAGGAGATATGTGTAGGGCATTGATCACAGCCCTTAGCTGACAGAAATGGCACTTACCATTGCGATAATAGCAGCTTGTACTATTGGTAGCTAGTACTATTTTCATTCCTATTCCATAATTTTTTGAGCCATGCATATTTTCTTTTTTTATAGTCAATAACATATGTGTACAGTTCCAGGCATGAGTACTTTCTGTGCAGAAAACAAAATGCTCTTTTCTGTTGCCCCAGCAAAATATATATAGTCTCCCAAATTAGTTTATGATAGACAAAATCTCCGGCAGCCATGCAACTATTACATTTGAAACCAGACTCCCTGGGATTGTATGCATAGACAGATATTTGCTTAATCTCCCTTGAAAATTATTTCTGTTTGGGACATGCATATTTAAAATAGACAAATGTGTGGAGAGTCTCCTAGATTGACTTAAAATGTCAGAAATCCTCCTAAAAGATGTTGACAGAATGACAAGTTAAATTTTTCACAAAACAGTTTGGCTCCTAAAACAGTTGCAAAATGCCAGCAGTGGCCAGGAGGGATGATTCACGACGTCTACACCTGTTCCCAGGTAGAGGGAGGCAGCCGTGGGCGGCTGGCTGTGTGGACTCCCAATCCTTCTTGGTCAATTAATGCTAAAAAAGATCCTTTGAGTTTGTGAGAAAAATGATGTGTACTTACCCCTTGAAAATTCAAGGTGCATATTAAATGGTTCTGATCATTAGAAAACAAGACTATAAATAAGTTGGGTTTAATAAAGCCACCATTCTTTCCAAGAGTCACTCATTGCCTACAGAGTTTCTCAAAGCACAAAGCACGGCCCATAGCCGACCTTTATGTTAATCACCCATAGTACTTACTATCAATTCAGATTTCCTGGGCCCTGCCTTGGATGTAGGAAATTGGAGCATAATAGGGCCTTGAAATCTCCATTTCTAAAGGGATACTCATTGGCTTTGAAATACAAAACTGAGTAGATATCAAGGGCTGAATGGATTGAGGAAGGTTTTGTGCAAGTGTGCAAATCTCTTCTGATAAGGGAATCAACATAGGTCAGGGCTTGGCTGGACCAATCTGGAACAACTCTGATCCTTTTTTAAGTATTTCTCTTCCCCTTGCCTGTGAAATCTGAGGTTTCCTTCTAATATCAGATGCCAGTGAGGAAAAAACTGCGAGAACGGTAGCAGGTGTGCTGTCAGTTCAGCAGGGAACCGAAGCTGCAGTTGTATTTCTCTGACCTGCTGGCCGGGTTGACTTGCAAAGTTCTTCCCTCTCTTCCTGCCTTTGGTTCCAGCTCCCTCCTATTAGTCCTTAAATATACAAGGCCCTTGGCTCTGTCATTTAGAAAATATGGTTCAAAATAAAATTCTGCAGTCTGCTTGCAATTTTTTAAGTAAGTCACTAACAGAGATGGTAAAATCTTTTCACATTTTCTCATTTTAGTAATGTAGTAATACTTAGGTATATTTGAAACACATGCATTCACACACCTGTAGGTGCTCACACACACTCCTTGAGATAATTCAATTAGAAAATGTAAGTATATAAGATACTTATCTTTTAAAAAAAGTTCTATCTTATATTTTTAAACTCCTTCAGATTTTATTCAGCTATTCCACACAGGGCCTGAAAGGTTGAAAGAGAAATGAATCTTGTCATGACGTTCATGGGAGGGATGTTTTTCCTCATTCTTGCCAATTACAAACAAGCAAGTCTGGCCCCTTCTGGCATGGAATATAAAATACCCTTTGTTCTCTGTTAATGAAAAATAAAATTCAGCTTTCTTTTTTTCAAATTGCTAAATTAACATAGGGAGAGATATGAAATTAAATGTGTGCTGTGTGGTTAAAAAAAAGAAAATTTCACATCATTTATCTGGAGTTGAAAGATTAAATACACAGCAACAAAGAAGCCATGGGCCTGAGTTGAGTCACCGAGCCCTCTTGAAAGGCTGTGTCCTGGGAACGACTCCCTAGAGAAGCTTTCCTTCAAGCCACTCTGGACACAAAAGAATCTCTTCTTATATTTCAAGGCATTACAACTGTCCCCCATGGGCTAGGTAGGAACCAAGATTTAGGAGTTTGTTGAATGTCTCTATGATGTAACAGGAACATACCTGGTCCCTTACAACTGCCCTAACAGGTGGGTGTGGTGACCTTCCTGAGAACATGAAAACCAAGGCGTTAAAGCTGAGAAATGGCAGGAAACATCACAGGTTGGCCTGACAAGGGACCTTCCCTGCCCATCCCACCAAGGAGGTTCCGATCCAAGACTCTACACCCTTCAATGTCCTCCATCAGTGTCCTTGTGTTGGACCACCCTGCCTCTGGTTCCTTATGTTCTCAGCTAGGGATTGGCAGGCTACAGGCGGATCCAGCCCACCCCCTGTTCTTTTAAATAAAGTTTTATTGGAAGACAGCCACTTCTGAAAGCACATGTAGTGAGAAAAAAATGGAGTCTGTCAGGCCAGGGCAGACATGACAAAGCTGGTCTGGTCTGTTTGAGTCCTGCCTGACCTTTACCCTTTGTATCTAATTCTGACTGTCTTGTAAATTTAGCTCCCACCCTAAAGATGCCTATCTTGAGTAGTTTGGATTGATTTAGGAGATTAACTTTTAAATTAGAATGTTAATTGTTTTGTTTTGTCTTTAAACTCAAATGTATAAAACTATAATGTTGAAAATGGAAAATCACAGCAGTTTTGGGGGAGGCTACTCTCACTGTTCCCCCATCCTGGCCTTCTGACAAATAGTTTGGCGGACCTGTCCCCATCTCTGTGTATTGGCTGACACTGACAGGCGGCCGGACCCTCTTCATCTGGTAACATTTCCATTCATTTAACTACTGCTCATGACTGAATTTTTGCTGCATTACAGAATCCAGTAGTTGCAACAGAGATCTCAGTCTATAAACATGAGAATGTTCATTATCTGGTTTTTTACAGAAAACGTTTGCCAGCTTGCTCTGATCATAACAAGTCTCTTCTGTGCCCAAGATCAGAACAGATCCTTTCTTGACCCCAGATCTATGTCACAGGCGCCTCCGCCTGAAGTTTCCTCCCTGGAATGGCTCTGGGGGACTCTTGTTCGTCTTTCAGGATGAACATTTCCCTGACGGGTCTCCACTGGCCACCCCAGGCGAGCAGTCTACTCTGTTCCTGGTGGCCCTCGAGCTGGCCTTTCTCGGTGTCCTGCATGGGTTGGGCTCATATCCATCACATCCTCCCCCCCAGCACAGCCAGGACCGAGTTGCCTGTCTCTCAGAAGTAGGTTCTCACAGGGTAAGTTAGTATCCTGGAAGAAATCTGGCAAGAGAAGATGAGCTGTAGCAGAGATAGTCTCTTATTCCAGAAAAATACTTTACTGTTTAAAATGAGAAATACACTTCTCAGAACTGCTATTACATATACATACAGAACTAGATGAGTTAAAAATATATTTATAGATGTAAGAACAAGATGCGTGAATAAACTGTTGTTGAAAGAGCTTAAGCAACCTACCCGATTTTTGAAAGGACAAGTAGCGCCCAGGATGAGATTAAATTTTACTTCAAAAAGTTGGCTTTTTACCTCTCCAGACTGTTTTCCCACAGCTTTGATGCCATACCTGGTGGCACAATTCAAACCGACCCTAAGAATCTGTTTAATTAAGAAGACAACTAATTAACAATCTTAGTATTTATGGAGAAAGGCAGACATTCAGTGTAGAAGAGAATTTTTTTAAAGTCTCCTTTCCTGGGTGAAAAGCTGACACCAGGGGCATTTTAAAAACAGGTCAACACATATCTTATCTTGGTCAACCTCGTGGACCTGACTTTGTGAACTTTCTCCCACTCCTAATCAGCCCCTTCCAGAGCCTCATCAATGCACAATTTCTTCCAGCAGATAGGAAGTCAAGAATTTTACAGCTGAGTAAAGTAATTAAAGTAAGCACATATCGAATTGTGGTAGGCGTTGCTCTCAAGAAAGGTAATAGAAGAAACGCAGTGATGGCTACAACGCACTGTTCTAAAAACTAGTTTAAAGCACAAAATTAAATTCAAAACCCAGTGTACAAGCATGTACGTGTGTGTGCATGCAGAGTGTGTATCTGTGTTATTTGTGAAGCACATTTGATTAATGTTTTAACGTAACTTCCCCAGTGTTTCCACTTAACTATATATGCTATGTTACAATCTCAGAGCTAGTTCTTATTCTTTTTAACTGCTACATAATATTCCACAACAAATCAGCCATTCCTATTCTTCACACATTTCAAGTTTGTGTTACAATAATACCCATGACCATGGGAAGTAAGCTGATCAGCACCGGGAAAATAGTTCTAATAGGATGTTTGCAATTCCAGTGGGTGTAAGTCAGGAACTGCATGCAATTATAAACAAAATATGAACATATGGTTTGGTAAAGACAGCAGTATTATTACTAGCATAGCTGAAATAAGATTTAGTGAAAAGACTGTAGATCCTTTTTATGTTTAATCTCCATAGATAGATCTGAAATGCTTACTAGCAGTCAAGATTACGAGAAATACTTTTCAAAATTGCCCATCAAGGAATCAAGTCAAACAAACTTCAAAATATAACCGGCTAGATTCTGCCCCCCTCCACCACACACACACAAAATGTTCTGACTCCCAACACCAACCATATTCCTTTACTACACGTTGGAAATACCTATGTTACTACATTGCATTGCCTTTATTTCTGCACATGTCTGCTTCCTTCGATCCATTCTGAGATTCTTTTCGAAGCAGAAACCATGGTTTTTTTCCTGTGTGCATCACTGGTGTCTTCCCAGTACCTGACACAAAGTAGGTGCTCAAAAATGTTTTTGGAATGAATGAAATAATTAATCAAAGATTTCATCAAAAACATTTGGTCCTCATGACAAGAGTAAGGAGAGAGTTTGCTTCTCAAACAAGCAAATCTCGTTTTAAGATTGCTCTTCCATTTACCAGCTAAATGATGTTGAGAGAAATAAACTCTCCAAGCCCCAATTAGCTACCTGTAAAATGGGAGGGACCCAGACTTACAGAAACAGTGCAAGGACTAAATAAAATAATGCATCTGCATTGGTTAGCTTTCGACATGCAAAGAATAAACATTTATTATCTCTCATGAATGGTGCATCAGTTTATCTGAAAAGACCTCCCCCGGGGTCTGACAGCTGGGATGTCAGGGCCTGGGGGAAGCTTCGTTCTCCTCCACATGGCTTCTCTAGGAAACCATTTCAGGCTCATTGTCACGGGGTCCAGGTGAAACAGGAGAGAGTAAACCCAGATGTACAAGCACTTTTCAAGCCTCTGCTTTATATTAAACATGCTATGGTCTCATTTGCCAAAGGAAATCATATGCTCAATCCCCATATCAGCATGGAAGGGGACCACCCAAGGTGTGGATAAATGCAAGGCAATTATTGTGGCTATTTTGCAAACAGTCTTACACCCAGCATCTTAAGCATTTAGCTCAGTGGCACATAAAATTGTTATATATGGTTAGGCAATTAAATTTGCACCCTCCTCCCCACACCTCAGTGCTGACTATCACTTTAGTCACCTCAGAAGTACTCCCTTTGGGAAGCTTCACTTACTCCATCCCTTCAAAGCAATTTTGGAACTCTTCTTCTGGAATGCCCATCAGAGCTGTCACACAGGACTTGACAATTAGGTGTGTGAACTCATCCTAGCAAAAGAGCTTTGAAGGGTGAACTAGGTTCTAGAGTCAGTGCATGGCGTCCCCAGGGGAGGACTTTGGAAGTGACCATAGCAATATTCAGCCATGAGCACTTTTCCTAGGATGAGTTCACGGGACTTAATTGTCTAGCCTTGCACATTAGCAATAACAGTAATAACATAACTATTGTTGTTTTTACATGGAAAAGCATTTTCTATAAGGAAAATTACCACCACCATCATCAAACACTGTATCATTTCTATAATTTATTGGGATCCTTCTTAACTTTTAACTGTTCTCTTTCTCAAGCCTGCTCCCTTAGGAGGAAGCCATCGTTCTTCTTTCCCCGGTAATAATCACTCCTTGTCAGTTGATGGTGACACTTACATCTTGAGATAGGATCTAAGTTTGTCTTCCCCCTCCTAATCTGAATCTGAGCAAGGACTTTGAGGCAGATGGTTTCTTTGGAAGGTGAGGCCAGGAAATAAGGCAGAGCAAAGTGGGGAAGACAAAAACGGCCCAACATCAGACTGGGATGAGTTGTCAATGGTGCCCTTGTGGGAAAGGAGATTAGTTCCTTCAGGTCTTCTCAGAAGCATACGCCGCACTTCCCAGTGCTGTCTGGCAATAGACAGGAGACTGATCGTGTATCCTCAGCCCCCCATCCCTCCAGTGGAAGGTTGCGTGTGGTACAACGGGCCCCCCTTCTTCCCCCATCCCTCCGGTATTTGCTGGCTGCCCTCGCCCAGGTGACCGGAGGCTCTCAGGTCAACCCTGGAGCTCCATTTACAAAGACCACAGAGGACATTTCAGGAGGGTCACTCAGGGTGAGACGAGGTGGAAATGGCCACAAAAGCTGAAGGCGAAACTGAATGTGGACCAAAGAGATGCAATAGAGACACCACATGCACCTTCTACCGAGGGTGAAAAGAAAAGAAAAGGGGAAGATTTGCGGAGGAGAGTCTGGCTCACAGCTGAACCTTCACTGCCCACTGCCAGGGCATTTCAAACACTAAAAAAACATCTGTGAGAAAGATAATGATATTTGGCCCATCAAGAAAAAAAGCATAAAGGGCCAGGTGTGATGGCTCAGGCCTGTAATCCCAGCACTCAGGGAGGCCGTGGTGGGTGGATTGCCTGAGCTCAGGAATTTGAGACGAGACTGTGCCAGAGCAAGACCTGTCTCTAAAACTAGCAGGGCATTGTGGTGGGCGCCTGTAGTCCCAACTACTCAAGAGGCTGAGGCCAGAAGATTGCTTGTGCCCAAGGGTGTAAGCTGTGACACCATGGCACTCTACCAAGGGTGACAAAGTGAGACTGTCTCAAAAAAATAAAAAAGCATACTGATTAATAAAGCTATGGTATATTTCACAATTTGATCCAAACAATATGGTTTCATCCAAGTCTTCAAATGTCTTCTGAGCCACTTCACATTCTTAATTTTACAAATCCTAAAGCCCAGGTGTTTTGTTTTGCCTTCCTCTTTGAACAAGAGTCTTTAAGAAATTACCTCTCAAATAAAGAAGCTGCCATTATTCGTAGAAGCACTCAGAAATATAGGAACAACAAATACTTGGAGTTGTATTTATTCTAGTCAAGTCAGTGCTTAAGGATTGAGTGTGATTTTCTTCCTCGGTTTTTAGAGACAGCAGCAGCAATAAACAATTATCTCATAGCATATCCTTTATCCAGAGGGCCAATTACAAATACAAGCACAGAACTTAATGTTCCCTGTGTTTGGGTAAGACCATTTTAAATGTCGTCATCGTTGACATAGAAATGATACCCTGTCTAAACATCCTGCATACATAAGGAAACTCACCGTTTGAAGAATTCATTGAAACTACTCATTCCGATTTTCTTTTCTTTTTTTTAAAGAAGAAAAGGAGTCACATTGGTTTAACTGGCAAAATCAAACAGATACTTTGACATCAGCACACAAAGTCAGAGGCAAAGCGTCTGGGATGTCTCAAGTATGGACATCCTCCTCTCAGCTTGCATCAGATGTGGAATGTTTTCTTTCCTAATTAATCACAGCTTAGTCGTGTTACGCATTCGCACCTACAGCTAGTTTGGAAACCAGTAGGCGCCCAGCGTGGGGTGGGGAGGCTATGAGATCAAGCCCTGTATGACTGCTCTAGGGAATTTGCTGATAAATAATGCATGCGCCAGCCCACTGATTCAAGGAACACTGAGTGTGATCTTAGAAATTCACTTACAGAATTTTTGTAAACAAGTCTACAATAATTTCTGGTATGTTTCATGCTTTTCCATACATTTTATTTAATAAATATGCTCACACAGGCCTATGCCAATTCAGGCATACCTATTACCTGTTTGTTTTTCAACTTGACAAAACTATTTTTATGTGAAAGTAGTTTCAACCAAAGATAAATAAAAAATGCACTTTGGGGTTGCTCTTGTGATTAGATATGAAATGAAAACAATGAAATCGTCTCGTCTTATGTAAATATGATTTTTTAAAAAGTAAAATAATACTTGGATTCAAAAAATACGGTATTATGAGTTCAACAGTTACACACATGAAATCCCCTGTGATGCTGATGGAAAAGAAAAGTGCTAAAGAAAGAGGAATATGAAATTCTGATGTGATACACAATCATCTGGACAAGAACTCCATGTGGAAGGGAGATAATTCTGAGCAACACATCAACCAGACGTCGTTCATGGATTCCCTAGGCCGAAACTGATGGGCTATTTATTGGGGTCACATTGGAATTGTCCAAATGAGAGATCAGAGTCCAGTCATTTTAATGCATTTCATGCAAGCAATATTTTTTCAGCAAGCATTACAACAAGAATAGCTGATGGGCAGGGCTTTGTGCAGGGGGCAGGATAAGAGAATACAACTGTTTATACAAATATAGACACACATATATATTATTTCTTGCAGAAAGAGGTATTAAAAATTTAGCTCACAGTCATCTACTTGAAAGCATTTTATATGAAAAGTATACACAGAGGGCACCAAAAAATATGTATACATCTTTTAAGAAAGCAAAAAGCTGTATTAAAATAATACTCAATATATACCAGTCACAAAAGATGAATACCAATTACATTTGAGAACCACTTATAATTGCAGAAGTCAAATATGACTTGAGGAGTATGCTGAATTTTAATTTTATTATAATTTCAACATAGTTTTTCCTTTCTTAAAATGTTTATATATGTATTTTTTGCAACCTCTGAATACAGAAGAGCTAGGAAAGACACAGGTCGTGACACTGTTCAAGGGTCAAGATGGGAATCTGAGCCCCCAGTGCCATCTCTCCCTCTTGCTAAACCCTTAACAAAGATGGAAAAATAACACTCCTACAACTTTTGGATTCAGACTGAGCACATGATCAATACACAATAGCCACGTGGAGCTAACACCTGGCATCCAGGACAGAACCCGTCCAGATAACTCAACACCGTCACTCCTGAAGGAAAAGCTTCACGCTGTAAATAAATTAATGTAATTACAACACAGTAATAACAACAACATGGTGTTTACTTAGTGTTCTGATGTAGGCACTTCACAGGTATGAACTACCCTCCTCTTCCCAATAATGTCCTGAGAGTAGCAGCATTATGAACAGGTGCGGAATGTAAGGTTTGGGGAAGTTTGGGGCTCGTCCCAGGCCAAATGGGACATAAATTTCAGAACATACTCAAAAAACAGGAAGACAGGAGTGAAGATGTGAGGAGAATGCACTTATTTCTTCTTAATTTTACAAAAGGAATCAATGAATATTATTTTATTCTGAAGTTGTTGAGTCATAAAGAACTAAAATATGCTAACTAAAGAAATAAAGTAAGAATAAAATACTTTCAAAATGCTAGGGGGTTACATGTAGGAAAATACTATTATTAGAGTATAGTATTAAAAGAAAAAGGAAAGCTGGGCACCTGTAGTCCCAGATATTTGAGAGGCTGAGGCAAGAGAATCGCTTAAACCCAGGAGTTGGAGCACTCTATCCAGGGTGACAGCTTGAGACTCTGTCTCAAAAAAAAAAAAAAAAAAAAAAAAAATGAATGAATGAAAAAGGAGGCTGGGTGCACCAATTCACACCTGAAATCAATCCCAGCATTCTAGGAGCCAGAGGCGGGAGGATTCCTTGAGCTCAAGAGTTCAAGACCACTCTAAGCAAGAGTGAGAACCTTGCTTAAGGTGTCTCTTAAAAATAGAAAAACTAGCTGGGTATTGTGGCAGGTGCCTGTAGTCCCAGCTACTCAGAAGGCTAAGGCAGGAGGATCACTGGAGCCCAAAAGTCTCAGGTTGCTGTGAGCTATGATGACACCACTGCACTCTACCCTGGCAACAGAAAGAGACTTCAGAAGGAGGGAAGGGAGGAAGGAAGGAGGGAAGGAAGGGAGGGAGGAAGGGAGGGAGGGAGGAAGGAAGAAGAGAAGGAAGGGAGGGAGGGAGGAAGGGAGGGAGGGAGGAAGCAAGGAAAAACAGCAAGAAAATATCCTGAGCCTATACTAATGCCCCCAAATAAGAGCAATGTATCAAACATAATAAATAGAAATCTCATATTCATTATGAAAAACACTTTCATAATGAGTTGAAAAATCCAAACATACTATACTATAAACTAAAATTGTGCACTAAAACAAAGTGACTCAAATTGTTTCAAAATAAGATGGACACAAAGAACCCAGAAAAAAAAAAAAAAAAATAGAAAGAAAAAATTATATAATACCACCAGGCCTGACACTACTGACTGCATTATAAAGAAATAATGTATTGAACAAGAAGAAGTTAGCGTGTAATGATGATTTAAGACAGAAATAAACTATGTAAACTAAATTAAGTAGCTCTGAAATGCACAAAGCAGTGTCTTTCAAACTTCAATAATTCATCCTAGTTTCATAAGTTTTTATGTCTTCATAAAATTTGGATTGTAATTTGCTTAATATGATTTCTTTAAATTGAATTATTTTGAATCAAATAAATACATTTTAAACAGAAGCAATATATCACTATCAAAAATGCAAAAAGAGCACAGATTCAAAGGTGGAAATTAGAGCAGTGGCCGTGGGGGCAGGTTGGGGGCAGGAAGGAGGAGTGGGCAGGAGGAGGCACGGAGAACCCTCAGCTGGAGGAAATAATCTTGATTGGAGTAGTGGTCACACAAGTAAGTACATTTGTTAAAAAACACAACAGACTGCACACTTTAAAAAAATACAAAATCAATCCCTATTGCTAAAACTAGAAGTTAACTATTCAACAAAATTTCAAATTTGTAAATTTTCCTAGATGCTAGGATTACCAAGGATCTCAGAAGGAACAGCTGAAAGGAGTTTTGAACGTGGTCTCTTTCCAGAGGTTCAGTTGGGGAGATGTGTTCAGAGACACTGACCAGTACTAGTAGTGCATTGCCCTGGGGAAAGCAGAAGCTGGGGGCAGTTGCCAACTGCAGAGCCAAACAAAAGGAGTGATAATCACCAAGGCACTGAATGGACAGCTGCATCTAAAGGGCCAGGGGATAGGAACCATGCATTTGATGAAGAAATACAGCCAACCCAAAGTGACCCAGAGAGGAGGAGTCGGGGAATAAAGACCCCACCTCACCATTCTCCAATCAGTGCCATTACTGATCAAATGTACCCAGACATATTATATTTTTGGCACCCCAATAGATAGTTGCTCATAGTTTGTGGCAACTATGCAATATACCTAGAAACACATAAAACATTAAAAAAAAAAAAAAAGCCCAAATCTTTCAAACAATTGGAATTTAAAAGAAAAATGTTTCTACTGAATAACTCTCAACCCACAGAAGTCAGAAGTGCAATTGAAAACTCACTGTATAGAAAGTATGGTATGGTGCCAAAGAATTCATTTGAAAACAAAATCAGAATCATAAGCATTTTCCTCACAATAAACAAAACAAGAACATATACTGTATTCAAAATAAAAATTGTAAAAAGGAACTCAAAGAAAGAGAAAACATAACAGTAGAATTAAAAGATACAAAATACCTACATTAATTTTTATTTAAAAGAAAAGAGAAAGTAAAATTATTGTTAAGTACACAAAATTTTTCAAAAGAAGAAAAACAGAATCAGTACATAAGAAAATGTACATTAATGTATTGGGAAATAGAAAACATAGAATTGATAAATACATATAATAATTGGGTTTTAAATAAAAATAGATAAACCACTTTGTTAATAAAAAAGAAAAACTACATTAATATACATATTTATGGATGTGAAAAAATGCAAGTGGTTAAGAATTTTAAAGGGACTATTTTCTCAAATGCTAATAAATTTGAAAATATGAAGTCCATTTTCTAGAAATATAAAAGTTCTCTACTACAAATTGACTCAGCTAAAGACAGAATACTTAAATAGACCCAAAATCAAGGAAGAAATTGAGAAAGGTGTCAAAAATCTGCTTCTCAATATAGTTCCAGACAATTCATGCAGGAATTCATTCAAACCTTTACAAAACAGATAATTTATGAGCTTTTTAGATTGTTTTAAGGCATAAAGTTAGAATTAATGCTGCCTAATTCTTCTTCCAAAACCACTAGAGTGCAAATACCTTAGCACTGAAAACAGAACCTAGGAACCCAACCTGTGAACCTATGATTTTCAATGATCCCAAAATGTCAGCAAATACAATTCACATTAAGTTTTTTAAATAATACATTGAACTAAGTGGGTTTTAGTTCAGATAGTCACAAATAAATCTAGCCTTAGAAAAATTTCTTTTTAATTCAGCATATAAGTATCTAGGAAAGAAACTAATAAAATAATATATCAATAAGGGCTAAAAACTTATCTAATGGAATTCAGCATCCAATTATATGTTTATTAATATATAAATGTTACAAAATTTAATATAAAGTAGATATTGCTGCTAAAATTTCAACATAATATACACAGAAATAAAATTCTCCATTAATGAGGGAATGAATTGTAACAATGTGTTCATATAACAAGAGCCTTCGGTCTTAACAGAAAACAATCACTTTCTCTTAGAAAAGAATGGCCTAAAGAGAAAAAGTATATATTTCAAATTACAGGAAAAACACTAGAAAAATAGGGTTTATCCAGGTATGACTTAGGTAATCTTGATTAATTAAATCTGTTTCAGGGTTTTGTAGAAGTAGCAGTCAGAACAATAAAACACAATTTACCAGGTCAGTCTGAGGATTATAAAATATAAATGCAAACCGCTCAGTACACAGTAGGTTCTCAATTAATGCTTTCTCCTGTGCTATAATAATCTGCACAATTTGCATTTGAATATGAATTTACAAAAGAAAGTATTTTCTGAAGAGACCTCTACTTCCTCCTGTACATCTATTTAGGGAAAAAGCATATGAGATTAAAAATACTTTTTCATTATAAATAATTCGTATTTGGAAAAATTGGATAAAAATGTGCAATACAAAATTGAAAGGCTCTCCTGTTTCTCCCTCTTATGCATCATTGCATTTTTACAGGTTATCTTTCATGCTTGGATCAAATTTTGATTTGTACCCTCTAAACATGTTTTTTAAAACAGAATTTTAAAATCTTTAATAACAAAAAAAAATGCTTAATCTAAAAACTTCATTTCACACGCAATGTGGACAACACCCAAACTGGCTGTGTTTTTGATCTGATCTCAAATCATAAAGGATGAACTATAATCTGTCAATATTTATAAATCTGGGTCCTTGATAAAATGTGGAAATGATTCAAGAGATGATGACTTTGCCAACCACATCCCTTCTCCTCATGTTTGAAAACAGATCAGTAGAAAGTGATACTTCTTAGTGGTAGATCAGTCATAAACCATATTAAAATAAGAAGGACCACAAGTGTTGCCGGAACAAAATCCTTTAGTGTCATTAGGGAAGCCCCATTACTTGTCTATGGAACAAAAAAGAACACGAAAGCTGAACATTGTCTAGTTAATCTGAACAACGTGGACAACTCAAAACTGAACATTTGAGGTTCCTCGGTGGCAATCATCACCTCACCCTGCACTTGGAATTATCCCCTTGAATATGAGATTAACTGGGTGCCTGCCAATATTCTGATGTCCGCGGGGCTGATAATACCTCAACACGCTGCTAACACCTTAAAGTCTTTGCCTATTCAAGCTTCTACTGTTGTCTGTGGTTAAAGTTGGCCACAACTAAACACAAGATTATTGTCTAAAAAGCCTATTAGTGTCCTTGTTTAGCTGCCTAATTTCCTTCCATTAATATGTTCTTAAAGCTGTTGCAAACTACTTTTTCCAAGCTAATCTGCGAAACACATTTTACAAAGAGCAGGTAATTTTAAAAGCATCGTTCTAATGCTGGGCTTTCATTATTTCTGTAATAAACCAAATAATTGGTAGGGGTTGAGGCCTCCTACAGATCAATCCTAGGGTGGGCAAACCACACATACTCAAGGCCTAAAACTTCTCCCAGAGCCCAATCTCATTATCTTATGGGAAAACGTCAAGAAACATAAAAGCTGTCAGAATATTTTTTCTTGCTTCCTGTCCCACTTCCTTCTCTACATAAAACATCATTTATGGGGCCGTGTCCCAGAGAATCAGACATAATTGCAGTAACCTTAACAAATAGAGGGAGGAATCTGTCATATCCTATTTTTATCAACTTTGTTTTGAAAGCTTTCAACGTGTAGCTTCTTTTATTAAGTGACTTCACGCATATGTGTTCTGCAAGAGAAGAGTCAGACGCATGGACGCTGTCCACCGTATCTAGTGGTGTCATTTGGAGAATCAACTTCAATTAAATCTAATTATATTCCCATTCAACGAGAGAGGCATGAAAGGGGCCCATAAACTTTATGTTAATTATAAGTCAATTACATTGTCAAAACGCAGAAAAAATATTAAATGAGTGTGGCAGATGAACCTGCATGAATCATGCACTCTCATACAAAGAGGGCTACTAAGAGTGGCTTGTTTTCTTAAATCCATATTCAAATGTTAGCAAAAATATTATCCCCCACATTTGAAGTAATTCCAGTGTTTCCAATGGGAACAAAATCTAATGTTGAAAGACACCACGGTTCATTGGGAACCAAAAAAAAAAAAAGGAAGGTTCACGCATTCAGGTTATCCATGGAAACAGGGATTCTTAAACTCATAAACCAGCCTGTCCGATTGTAACAAAGTGGTATTTTTTAATACATCCTTCTGTTCTTTATAGGATCTTGAAAAATAACCTCTTTGATAATCACAAGGGAATGTGATACTGTGTTTGGCCAGCCCTTCCAGAAACTAAGGATGGAGACAGCTTTACCCTAAAGATGTAGACCAGGAGTCACAGAGGAAACCCCCAAGAAAACCAGATGGGTACTGATAGCACCAATAACAGATTTCCACTCTCACAGGTACCATAAAATTGTTCCTTTGATTAAAACATAAGGGCAGAGATTTCATTTACAGGATTACATTACCTATTCTCTCTCAGAGATCCTCTAGCACAACTGGTTTATTTCATAGGATTAAATGAAGTAGGTTTCTAGAAAGAATCGTCATGTTTATTGTGACAATATTACTCAAGGCACTTTGGGGGGACAGTCCACACTGTCTCTTCTTTTTTTCTATTTTAGAATTCATATGAGAAATTTTTATCTGCTCTTAGCATCAAGAATAGCTATGACTCCCCTGAGAAATATGTTCAGTTTTATTTTCTAGCTCCTGGGCCTCGTGTAACTTACCACGTTTCCAAAATGTTTCCTTATTTTTACCTCTAATAGATTACTAGTACGCTCAGCAAGTAAATGTTCAGGAAACATTATGTTTTTAAATATATATATATATAGTTGTTACACATGTTTATTGTTACTTTACTCTGAACTAATAATTTGAATTAGTTCAATATGTTTCATATTTTCTTATATGGCACACAAAAATATTTTTCTGGCACAAACAAGGTCATAAATGTATTAGGAGGAACAAAATGTAGCAGCTTATAGGAGTCCAGTGAGGAACGGAGATATATTAAGCACACCATGTGGAGAAAGAGGGGCGTATAGGACAGACATGCTTCAAGCCCTGACAATCCGTGTCACGTGGAGACACGAGACCAATATGGCCAGATCTTTTATGAGAAGCCAGAGTTCTGCCTTAAACCCATCATGTCTCCAAAGGGATAAACTTATCATTAGCAGATAATACCAAAATACAAAATCTTCCTTAAGTGAAAGTTATTCTTATTTGTTTATTTTTGTCTGTTATTAAAAGCATAACAGATTAGAAGTGTTTGGTTTATCAAGGCAGAACAGAAACTGCGTTGATGGAAAGGGTGTTAGTGAGATCATGAAGTCATGAGGAGTTAGCGCCTGGCTGGGGAGATGGGCAGAGCCCAGGGTTAGTCTGAGCACAGCCTTGATGATGGGGAGGGGGATGTTGGGGAAGCCCTGGTTCTGCCACAACACACTTTCCCCACAGGCTGCTGGACTGTGCTGCTGGCTGGATGTCGAGGGCTGTCTCCACCTTAGAAACAAATCCACCTCTTTCAAAAGCACTCCGTTGGCCGAGCTGAGCTGCATGCTCATGGCAATGCTGCCAGGAATTAATGGGAACATGTGTCTAATCTTTCATCGGCCATTGTAGGCAGATTTTCTAAACACAGGGCAGGGATTTACATTAACATGCATAAGCGGAAGGCCAAACAGCGTCATACTCCCCAAGAGCAATACCCAATGAATTAGTTCTCAAATGAACAACAACAACAAATCCCCTATTTTATATTAAGCAATATTTTTCCTTCTAAAACATCCACTGTACCATGTTTGTAATAAATAGGAAATAAGATCACTTGAGATTAGTAGTTGTCATGTAAAGGTTTTCTGTTTGAAAGTTACATGGGGTTATAAAATAATAATACCCCTCTTGTTTGGTGATTAAACAAAAATGCAATGATCTCTTCATGAGAAATAAAAATAAAAATACCCATCTAATTAAATAAAAAACCTTACAACCACGGTTAGTGAGAACTCACTCTTGGAAATAGCCTCCACGTGGTATCAAAACGGAGCTGCTCAACCTTGTTAAGTTAGAATCATGTGGGAAGGTTAAGAGGCATTAGGGGCTGACACCTGCACCCTCCAGTGACTGTGACCCTGCTGGAGATGGCGCCCAGACCCCCTTGGTATTTGGTAAATGTTTCCCAGTTGTTTTCAGCATCAGGAGCCACAATTTTGATCCAAGATGAAGGACTTGGTCCCACAGATTCAGAAAAAGGGGGAATGTTTGGTATTTGGGGTTTTATTTACTTTTTTTGAGAGGACCACAAGTCCACAAGTAATGGCCTTTTCAAAAATGTACATCCTGCCAGTGTGAAAATTGGAGCCATTTATTGAGGTGAAGAATGAGGTGAGAGAAAGCTGGTACCCGTTAGTTCTTAAGGAGTGCTAGTTGAATGCTGATGTAACAATGTTACAACGATGGCATTGTTACAATGTAAGAATGTAACAATGATGATGATGATGATGATAATTGTGAACTTAGTAGGAGAAAGAACAGTCACTGGCTACCAAGGCCGGTCAGGGCCATGGGTGCAGGCAGGACAATTTCAAGCAGTACACCAGGGATACGTGCCATCCCTACACGAAAGCATTTTCTACAAATGGGTCCATCCTGCCCAGCGTCCAGGATCTCTGATTAAAACCATTTATCCACTTGACTAAGTCAGGCGTATCAGAGAATCTGGTGCTGCCAGGAGGAGACAAGAAACTGATACATTATTTGCAGAGAAGCAAATCAGAGAACAGGGGCAGTGGCACTGAGTCGAGATGGTCTCTGCACTCTGCAACCACTTCCAACCATCTGCAGCTAATTAAATACCCAGGAGGGCTGGTTTTCATCCCCCCGGTCCTGCAGCGCCCACTGCAAGACATAAACATTCACATCTTTCCGTGTCCTCCAGGGGTCCTAGAGCCCCGAGGGACAATATATATCGTGTAATGTATATTTGATCTTCATCCCCATTTCCTGACATAAAGACACTAAAACCTTTAGAATATCCAGAAGGATAAGGGTATCTTCTGCAGTCAGCAGCCCCTACATAGCTTCAGAGGGGGGCTGGTCACAGGAAAGACCAAGGCATGATAAGAGGACTGGGACTCTCAGCACCACTGGCCAACTTCTGGGGAAGGGAAAGGGGCTGAACCTTGAGTTCATCACAGATAACCAAGGATTTGACCAATCTGTGTACTGAAGCTTCCCTAAAATACCAGGCTTGGGGAACCTGCAGGCTCGGGCAGGCTGGAGCCCATCTCTAGCTGACGGCATGTCTGTGAGTGCGCCCTGATGAGAGCAACCTGCCCACCCTTTATGCTCATGGGCAGCAATAAATCTTACTGTTGTGGTTAGTTCATAACCATTGATGATGATTTACAAAATCTTTTGTTGATAGGTAACAGATTCACCACCTATCCCAAGAACTTAGAAAGTTCTTGGGATAGAAAGATATTTTGATTAAAAAGTTGGCACATAGATATTTTGATTAAAAAGTTGGCAGATGTTTGAAAGAATGAAGAAATGAACTAAAAAATAACTTCTTCATATACTAGTCCAATTACATTTTCCCAATTTGGTCTAGAACTAACCTACACACTATAGTAAGTTTGCTCAGGCAATTAATTCAGTTCTTCTGGGCATCCACACCAATTACTGGAAAAGTCAAAAAAAAAAAAAAAACCACTAGAATAGACATTACTACTACATAAAAAGTATTGAAATATTTATACCTACTCTCTCTCTGCAAAGTCTATAAATACACCGGCGCAGACAAGCTGTATTGGCGTTAGCTGAAGCAGACTAGCTCAGAAACTGTCGCTCGCTGCTTGCCTTTGAGCCGCTACTCACTCTGAATGAAGCTTTCCCTGTTTTTGTTTCCACCTAATTGTTTATCGTAACGCCAAAGGGGAGATAATAAATCTTGGAAACTTCAACCCAATCAGTTTGGTTTTGCCTTTATCACAGTAGGAAAATAAAGTATGGGGCATCAGTGTTTAAGGATAATCTTTCTTAAACTATGTGCAATAGCTACGTCTCAGTCATATTCGGCATATTTGAAATGCTCTTAAAAGGATTCAGGGCTGAACTGTTTCTTCCCTTCCTACATCAGGAAGCCCATTTGTTGCCAGGCTTCAGGTCCTCGGGCAGTTGCAAAGGAACCAAAGGCTCCACAAATGGTAGCCCGATTCGGAAGAACGCCTGGCTTAGGACCGGCCAAGTGAAGTCGCTGTTTATAAATTCCTCCTTGTTTCTGAAAAGAATTCGTGAAGCTATCACTGTTTCGAATGTAATTATCATCTTAATAGTTTCAATACTCAATTAACTAAAATATTGGACTTTCAAATTAATTGACTCTTCATACGGAAGTGAGTTTTTTTGCAGATTGTGCCAACAACCGTTTTCTGTCTGTCTGCAGGCTGTACAAGTTCCCTGTTGCTCGCTCTTCTCCCCACTTTCTGTCCTCCTACCTCCTTCTCCCTTCTATTTCTTCTCTTCTTTTTTTCCTTCATTCCCCTCCCTCCTTTTGTTCCCTTCTCTCCTGCTCTTGGATGCTCCTTTTCTTTCCTCCCGTTTCCTGTCCCTCCTCTCCCCTGCCCTCCCCCTCCCCCCTCCTCTTTACCCTCACGTCTTTCAGTAACTGTCTAGTAACAGAGAGGATGAGCATGCCTATTCCCTGTTCTAGCAAATTTACTCAGATAGCTCACAGCATACGTCTAGCAGGTCTAATTCTTTCTCAGGAGCCAAATGAATGACAGCTGGAAGTTTGAATGGGGCCAAGGATCATTTAACTTTTTAACTTTCCAAATATGAACTGTATTCTTCTTTCTATTGCTTAGACGTCGTACAAAATTCTGCTTTTGTATTACGTATCCACAATGCATGCTCCTTTCACATTTTAGATATTTAATATAACAGTTTCAGACTAATTAACCACACGACTATGTGTGTATTTTTGATATTATAATTCTGAAATATATACAATGTATCTGTGTTGATTATATGACATTTCAATTAAGCACTAAATTTAAATTTAATAAATTTCGATTAAATACTATCGTTTGTTCCATTTGGGTTGTATGTGTTTTACTTGTATCCATTTTCCTTAATCTGGAAAAGCACACTATTCAATTTGTATTCTAGTTCAATTTTGACTTCCGTTGCATCAGTAAATCATCTCACTTAATCAGTGTTTTCTTCTCTCTACATAACTAACCCTAGGATTTAAAACTAGCTTTGTTATTGGAAGTCCCAAATTAATCTATATTTCTAAGAAGAAGGTCAGAAAGAGTATAATTAGGATACTTATTAAAGTAGGTTTAAAATAAAGATGGACAAATCAAAAACAATTATAACCTAACCAGGTTTAAAAATCACTGTGAATGTTACCCCCATGCTGCTGAAAGTGTTGTAAAATATTTTCCTATGCATGACGGTCAACAGAGTTCAGTCTTTTGTAAGGAAATTTGATGATCCATTTTAAGAGAGACAAGTTCACAAACTTCATGACTTATCATAAGGAAATAAAACAGAGTTTAGTTTAAAAAAGAATTAGAAAAATCCCCGGGCATGGTAACATCCACAATGGTATTATTTATTTATACTAGTAAACATTGAACTGAACAGGAATGCCCATGTGTACGAGAATGAGCAAATCAATCACAGTCACATGAAATTGATGGGATTTTTGTAAAGCTAATAAAAATAAAAATTGTGGGGACTATGTAGCCATATTGAACATTCCTATAATAAAATGTTGTGCTATCTGGGTTACCATTAAACAGATATGAGAATCGTAGAACCATAACTATTTACCCAGTATATAGAAGGCAGGAGACCCTATGCAAAAAGCAACGTGCATAACTCTGCTAATAAAACTGGAGCTGTGATTCCAGCCCTCTGCACCTGACCCACCTGAGGAGCACCCCAACTTCCCGCTTAGAAGGCACGTACACGAGATACTTAATCTGTTTCTTTCTCTCCTGCAAAATGAGTGTAAGATGAGTGGTTACCTCACATAGGGCTTCTCTGAGTGGACAGTGAATATCATACATATTTGTTTAACACAGTTCCTGGTGTTTTACTTTGCTAGGGCGACTGTAAAGTACAAGTCAAATGGTTTAAACCACAACCTTTTTGGCACCAGATACCAACATCATGAAAGACGATTTTTCCAGGAAGCGGGTTGTGGGGGGAGCTCAGGTGGTGTTTCAGGTGATGGGGAGTGGCTGTAAACACAGAGGAAAATCCTCCCCCACTACTCACATGTGGCCGTGGGCATGGAAGGTTCCTAAGTCGTGTGGAAGAGGAATTTTCCCCAGACAGGCCACGGAGGAGAAGGGAGAGCCAGAGCTCTGTCCATAGCTCCTAAAAGCCAAGGGCAGAGGTGGGGAGTGGGAGTTGGGGGTCACAGGCTTAAACAACAGAAAGTTGCTGTCTCATAGTTCTGAAGGCCAGAAGACCAAGCTCAAGGAGTGGCCAAAGTGGGTTGCTGCTCAGGGCTACAAGGAAGAATCTGCCCCTGGCCTCTCACCTGGCTTCTGGGGACCTGCTGGCAACTTCAACATGCCCTGGGTTGTAGACCCATCACCCTCATCTCCACCTTTATCTTCCCCTAACCTTGCTTTCTTGTGCAGGTTTGTCTCCAAATTTCTCCTTTTTATAATGACATCTGTCAGGTTGGATGAGGGCCCACTCTGACCTTATTTTAACTAGATTAGTTCTATAAAAATCCCATATCCCTGTACGGTCCCATTCTGAGGTACTGGGGGTAAGTACTCCAACATAGGAATTTTGGGGAGACAGAATTTAACCTGCAACACTGTTTATGGTATAAGCTTCCAATCAATGCTACCTACTATTATTACCAATATTGTTAAGAGTAATAGTCCAGTTATATCAGAATAGTGCACCTGGCAAGATTTGACATGGTAACCAGACAGAAAGGAAGTAAGTGATGGGCGCCGGCCCCATATGCCGGAGGTGGCGGGTTCAAACCCAGCCCCGGCCAAAAACTGCAAAAAAAAAAAAAAGAAAGAAAGAAAAAGAAAGAAAGAAAAAAGAAAGGAAGTGATTAGTAAGAGTGATAGGATTTGAAGTGTTCAGATGGTCCTTTGTTTTCTTTTCTTTTCTTTCCTTCCCTTCCTTCCTTCCTTTTATTTATTTATTTGAGACAGATCCTCCCTCCATTGCCGAGGCCAGAGTTCATGGCATCAGCCTAGCTCACAGCAACCCAAACTCCTGGGTTCAAGCAATCCTCCTACCTCAGCCTCCTGAGTAGCTGGGAGTCACATGTGCAGCTAATTTTTCTATTTTTAGTAGAGTCACGGTCTTGTGCCTTGAACCCTGAGCTAACAGGATCCTCCCGCCTTGGCCTCCCAGAGTGCTAGGATTATAGGTGTGAGCCACCATGCCCCACTTTGGTTCCCACTTTTATGATACTATCTTTTCACGCTCAAATAGAAATATCCATGAAAAAGTCTAGCTTGCTGTTGGAGAATGAAAGAGATTTACTTTCCCTTCATCTGTACTTTCCATTGTTTTAACTACGGCCTGAAACAGAGGCCTTTTTTTCCTTCCTCTGTGTCAGTTTCTAACATTTTATTTCAATACTTCTGCCTTTCCGGGCCAGAAAAGACAGCCCTGTTTTCCACTTTCTCCCATCTGCCCAACTGCTGTGCAGTGGTTATAACATATGGATTTACCACCTATAGATCCTTTTCAGGAAAAATATCAGCAGGCCGAGTGACAAAATCTTTGACTTTCTTAGAGTTATTCTTTTCTCTAACAACTTTCTAAATATTTATTTTTCTCCAGGTATTTTGGCTGTTGTATTTCTTTCTTCCTAGTGTGTTGTGACCCTTGATCTAATGACACAATGTTTTGCTTTCAAAATAAAGTGTGTTGTATCATTTTCAGACTAAGGGGAAAAAATGATAAAGGTAAACATCAACTTGGAGTATTTACAAGACTTTTTAAACTTTGTTTTCTTTCATAAATTATTCAGCTGAAAATGAAATGGTACAGAAATCCACAGGAAGAACTGTATCCATGAAGAGAGTTTCAAGTTATGGAAAATCCTACTAGACACAGATTAAACTATAACACAAAGATTATCAGTCCAAGTAAAAGAAAGTTTCAAAATAGATCTCATCAGGTGAGGTGTGATCCAGCAACTCGATTCATGTTACAAATTATTTTTCTCTCCACCTCTCTGCTTGCTTTCCAAATACTGACTACATCCTCCAGGAGAGACATATTTGGAAATCTGAGGATGTCTCCTCATAGTCACTAGACGGAGGCTGCAGGTTCAAACCTCTCATCATCCTTCCACACACCTAAAAGAATAAGAGCGACTCACCTATGAGATTCTGCAGAAAAGAGTGAAAGTGTTTCCTTGTCAACTATTTCCTCAAGTTATTGACTCTGCTTGGTATACGCACCACTGTAGACAAGAAGATATCACCACTCCGTAAAAGACACAGGGCTGAAAATGTGAGAAAAGTCCCTTCCCGAAGGAAATCCAGAGTGCTGTTCTTAGAAAAAAAGGAAATGAGACATTGTAACCAAATCAAAAACAACCAATGTTCACTTTCAGAATGTATTTTCATAAGGGGGAATAATTATTTTTAATGGTAACAGCCTCCTTATTCTATGCCTTACCCTAAAAGTTCAACAAAGATAGTTGTGAGATGCCCCGTAGGTGTAATTCCACCAATACCCCTCCCTCACAAGGGTAAGGGCGAAACTCAGCAAATGTGAAATGTAAATGTCATGCCCCGGTGACTGGGAAAATGCCAGGAAGGCTATGTTGAATATTGGGATGAAAATGTGTCAAATGGTCTATGAAGCTAGTGTATGATGCCCCATGATCATATCAATGTA
>CAUYPK010061715.1:0-14120 GCA_963574355.1 Loris lydekkerianus
CTATACACAATGTTGTTTGCACTGCTATTTGTGACAGCAAAATATTGAAAATAGCCTATAAGTACATCAACAGAAGACTGGATTAAAAATTATGTGTTCAATGGAAAGCAGAGAGAGAAAGAAGGAGGGAGGGGAAGGGAACGGAAGAGCAGAGAGAGGGAAGGAGGGAGGGGGTGGGGCCTTGGTGTGTACCACACCTTTGGGGGGCAAGATACCATTGTAAGAGGGACTTTGCCTAACAAATGCAATCAGTGTAACCCAGGTTCTTGTACCCTCAATGAACCCCCAAGAATTAAAAAAAAAGAGTTTGGGCAATTTAAAATGGTTTATTTTACATTATGTAAATATCACCTTAATTAAAGGGAACCTCTCAGAAAGGGGCTAGGGCCCATTAATCTGGGTGTCAGGTGGTCTCCAAATGAGAAAGTTCTTTATTTATAACTGAGAGGTCATTTATCACTTCATTCACTTATTCTGGAAGTATTTACTGAGCAGCAGTGACAAGGGCAGCACCTGTGACTGATGCCAGTCTCTGTCCTCACAGACCTTACGGTGTCACTTTCAGACAGAAGTCCCAGGAGGCCACTTTCATCCTACCACTAACAGTCACCATGAGCTATGTATGAACACAGCACCTCATGTGTACTAACTCATTTAACCTCACAGCAGCCCTAGGATGTGCTGTTACAAGGGTTCCCATTTATATGAGAAGAGGAAACTGAGGCAGGAGAGGTCATAGGCCTTGCCTCACTCTGCTGTAAGTGGCAGAGCCACAATTTGTACCTAGACACGTTGTTGCAGTCCACATTTCCAGCCATAGTATAATACTATGCAGACAGGTACTCAAGGGTACATCTTTGACCTTGGCCCTGTCTGATTCCAAATCCTATACTTGTGCCATTAAAACATGCTGCCCCACTGGGAAGACCAGAGTTTGTCTCAAAAGTTGAAGGGAGGAGGATCAAGGTGGCTCACACCTGTAATCCCAGCATTTCTGGAGGCTGAGGTAAGGAGATTATTTGAGGCCAGGAGTTTGAGACCAGGAGAGGTGGTGAATACTTGTATTTGCAGCTACTTAGGACACTGAGGCAGGAGGATCACCTGAGCCCGAGATCTCAAAGGTTACAGGGAGCTGGGTTCAGACTACCGCACTCCAGCCTGGACAACACAGCAAGATGTTATCTCAGGAAGAAAACAAAAAGTATAATGGAAGGGACAGGGGAGACTCGCCTACTGCGCCAGTTCTGGTGGTAGGAGAACTCCGAGAGATAGAATGACGGCTTATAGTGGAGATAAAAATGTGCACCGTCCTCAGGCACAGCGCAAAGGAGGGGAGACCAAGGCACCAGCCCAGGCCTTGGAAGGGGCCTCGAGGCTTAACTATCCAAAGACTTGTGTGAGTCACACACATATACTCAAAAACACAAGCATACACAACACCCACATGCACACACACAGCTCCAAATGCAGCTCAGTGTGAATAGAGGGAAGTCCTCATTAATTGGCCAGGGAAAATCCCCTTGCTATAAAATGATGAGACACTGTAATAATGTACTCAGGAAAGCCAGTTTTTTAAAGATTTTATGCCTTGAAAACTTCCAAGAGAAAAATCCGGTTCCAGAACACGTGGGGGTTTTCCTGTGAGGCAGGAAGCTGCACGGACAGCTAGGTCCCTGGACCAAGCCCTGCAGTGGTGCTAGGAAAGTGGCTTCCACTCAGTCTCTCCACCACCAGGCCCCCCGCCGAGGGTAGGATCACTCAGCTCCCTGCTTCTGCAGACCTCCCTCCCTCCCCTTTCAGGAGACCTGTCTCATCTTCCTCTTGCCGCCCTGGCAACCCCTTTTCTCTGCCCATGTGGGCTGGTCTTCCTTTGTCCATCTCTGAGACGCAGGCGGTCCCCAGGTCCCAGGTCCCCAGGTCTCCTCCCCAGCCCTCTTCTTCTCTTAGTCCACTCACACCCTCTGGGAGGTCTCAACAGCCTAAGCTAAGGCCTAAAAGCTGGTAAGTCCCAAATCTGTATTCCTGGCTCAGACTTAATGCAGAGACCATCTTCGCTCCCGCCCCCTTTCCTCCACAGCTCTCCCTGGCCCCTTGCACACAATAATCCAATCATGGTCATCAGCCCTAAAACTTGCTCCTGCCTGCTATCCTGCTGAGCAGCACCACAGCCCCATGGCCGTGCAGAGAACCCACAAGGCCTGTCTGCACTCTTCACTCTGCAAACTCTCCACGCCAAACTAGTCACCAAGTTTGTCCATTCTGCCTCCTAAGTAGCTCCTGGATCTGTCCTTCTCTGCCACCCATTGTCACTGCCTCCACAGAGGTTCTTAGGAATTAGAGTCAAAATGACTACAAGAGCCTGGTCTTTCTGCCACCTCCCATCACCGCCCACCCTCCTACTCCCCCACCCCCCACCTCCCCAGCCCCCACCCCCCACCCCCCCGCCGCTAATACAAATGCCTTTCCATGGTGTAAGTCTGATCACATCGATCCCTTGCTGTAAATAGGATCTGCCTCTGCCAGCTTTCTAGGACTTGTCTGCTGCCCCAACCCCTCCAAACCTTAGCCCCTGCCCCTGCCAACAACATCCTAATAATACTCTCCCTTCCCTCTGTGCCTCTGCAAATACCATGCCCTCCACCAGGAATACCCCCCCTCCCCCACCTTACATTGATTGACAATTCCCAGTTGTCTTCAAGGCCTCGTTCAAATGCACAAATGTCACCACCTCTGTGACACCTTCCCTGACTCTCCCACCCTATCTGCAGCCCCCATTTCTGCACGGACTCGGCCCCCATACATACTTCTCCATGAGATTATGTGCCCTTTGGCACATTCCACACTCAGCTATAATTATTTGTCTTCACATCAGGAATTAAAGATGGTCACCAATTCTTCCACATGCCTCCCACTGAGACAAGTTCCCTTTTCCCCACCCCCTGAAATCAGGGTGGCTTCTGGGACAGCTTTGACCAACAGGATAATGTGGATGTCAGTGGCATTGCACCAGTTTTCAGGCTCAGGCATCTTCCACTTCCTCTCTTGAACACCCTGCGCTGCCATGTAAGAAGTCAAACCACCTGGAGGCCCCCATGCTGGAGAGGCCTTTGCAGGTGCTCTCCAGTGACCCAGCTGAGGCCGTCCCTATCGTGACACCAGCCATGCAAACAAGGCCACCCCAGACCTCCCGGACTGACCATCTGCTGAATTCCATGGACCAACCTTAGTCAACACAACACGGAAAAAAGAATTGCCCAACCAAGGAGTGCCTGAATTTCTCACCACAAAATCATGAGCTCTAATAAAATGGTTGTTGTTTTAAGCAAAGGTTGGGGGTGGTCTGTTGCTCAACAATATACAACCACAACAATGTCTGTCTCTCTCACCAGCCAACACCTGCTTCACTATTAAGTCCCCAGCACAGCACAAAATGGGTGCCACCAAATGGGAGCTGATCAGATGACCCCACTACCCGCTTTGCTTCTGTACAGCATAACAAGTCTTGCTAAAGAGACCTGGGCCTCGGTCCCAGAAAATGAGTTAATTTCTGACACTGTTTTTTAAGATCACAAAAAGCAAAGAAGGGGCATGATGGGGTGGGGGGCGGAGGCAGTGATCCCAGCCCTTCTCGTCTGGAAGTCTACCCTGGCCCTGAAGCCCCACTCTCAGAAACAGGCTGCAAGTCCTTCCACCTGACGGAAAGATGGAAAGGAAGGCGTGAGCACCAACATGCTTCACGGGGCTTGCCTGGCCCTCCCTTCAGAGCCTCAGGGAGTGCCAGGGCTTCCAGCTCTGGCTATGACCACGCCTGCCAGCTCTCCCTTCAGCCTGTCTTCCCCCAGTTGCTGGATGCCTGCGGCAAAATCTCCCAGGCACAGGTTCCTTTAAAGTCTCCCTAGCAGCCACACATAGTGGGACCACAGGGGCCAGACTCCTGGAGCAAAATCCATAGTCCTGGATGTCAACATTGTCAGAAGTTAGTAACTGCCATCCTTAGAATTCCAAACCGAGCCTTTGCTCCCAAAACATCTCTACCTAGCCTTTTCTGTTCTCTTCCTCCTGAGATAAAAGCTCAAGGACCTTCCTACTTCACACTCCTAAATGGTCCTCACAGTAATTCCTGTTACTTCACAGCTGATGTTTGGGAAACACTTGCTATTCCAGGCACCGTACCAAGCCCTTCACATATAGTCAGTCAAAAGCATCTGCTGCCCTTGGATTCATTCTGGTTTGAATGAATCTGTACGAGCTGGCCCAGGCTTACTGGTGCTGTCTCCGCATCCACCATAGCAAAACCAGCTGCACAAATTGCTGGGCGCAGTGCAAAATGAAAATGCAGGGCCCTTGATTTAAGAATCACTAAACATTTTAAGATGGTAAGAGCAGAGCATTCAACCAAGCACGGGGTCTGAGGATGGGGCTCTATGTAAGTGCCAGGCCATGGGTGGAACAGAAGAGTAGCATTAGCCCTGTCTTTTAAGCCACCTCGTAAGCCCACTGGGCTTCCAGAGCCCGGAAAGAAATGCCTGAGAGAAACCCAGATGTTGCTCCCAGGTGGTATGGGGTGTTTCTTTTGCCAATCAGTCCCTGCAAGTTTATCTGGATCTTCTTTAGGTTTTTCATTTGCCATACCTGCTCCTCCCCAAGCAACCTCCCCTGTCTCAGCAAATAGCACCACCTCCCATTTACTCCAGTCAATAACTCTCTTTCCCTCCTCCCTCTCTGTAGATAAACTATCAGCATGTCCTAGCAACTCTGCTTCCAAATATATCCAGAATCTACGTACTTCTCTCCAGCTACCTCATGTCCTAATCCAAGCTACCACCATCTGGCACCCAGCCCACTTGCCACCGTCTCTGCATTGTTTCCCCAGGGCCCACGGTGTAGTTTAACCCCGGGACTGTTGTAGGTGGCAGTCCTCATCCCCCCCCCCCAGCGACTCTTGTCCCCCATCCACCTCCCCTCATTTACATGGGGCAGTTGAAGTCATCTTAAAAAATGTTTTATCACCTAACATGAGACCCTGGCTATAAACACTCCAATGCAGCAGTTCTCAACCTGTGGGTCGCGACCCTCAGGAACTGTATTAAAGGGTTGAGGCATTAGGAAGGTTGAGAACCACTGATGGGTTATCATTGCATTCAAAGTAAATCCAAAGTCACCATGGTCTAGGGGCCTTCAACAGAGCTTCCCAGCTAGGGAGCCAGAGCACACAGGCAGGCCCAAACGGGCTCTGGGCTTTCTGAGATAGTTCTCTTCTTAGCCCCTGGGGCAGCTGAGTAGGGCCTGGGGCAACCGGTGGCATCCGGGCCATCATATGCCGGCTGTGCTGGTGCCCTACCCAACTCCAGGGAAAGCAAACCCCGTATGGCACCACATGGAGAGAGTGCCAGGCTGGCCATCTCCACTGCCAGTGGGCCTGGTGGAGGTCCTTGGAAAGAGGCACAAATGTCATTAGCTTCTGGGAGTGACATGACAAGTAAGGTGGGAACTCACTGCCCTGGTGATCCAGACCCTGTGTGGCATCAACCCCTACTCCCCAAGCTCTGTCCCCTCCAGCCACCCTGTTTGAGATGTTCTTCCTAGAACACCGCCAGCTGGTTCCTGCCTCAGGCCCTCTGCAGGCTCCTTGCTCTGAACACTCACCCTGGTTCCAGTGGCCCCTACTTGTCACCTAGGTCTGAACGCACATTTTACCTCCTGGGGAGGTCCTTACTGACCCAGTCACTTTCCTCACATCATCCCTGCTGCATTTTGTCTTTAGCCCTTATTGGATCTGACTTCTTGTTTAGGGATTTATTTCCTTGAGTGCGCCCTTATCCAGGTGGGAGTTCACAAAAGCACAGGTATGTCTGCCACCAGGGCCCCAGGCCAGGACTCCAGACCTATGGAAAACTGGTTCTCTTGCTCTCGCAGCTTGGGCCTTGCACTCTACCTGGAGAGACCTGCTTTTTCTGGGCTGGTGGAACAGCCATAGCCTGTACTGACACTGACGAACTGGGTTCTCTGCAGAAAGCAAGACTTAATTTCTGCAGCAGTGAGAAATGTAGGCAGGAAGACACCATTAGACGCCTGCCCTTTGCACGTCTCTGCACATCACCTGTCATGGCACGCTCTCCACCTACCAGCTGCGGGTTTAATACAACCAACCACAACAGAGCTATAGGGGGAGCTCCCGCCATTCCCGTCAAAGAGCTTATATTCTAGCTTGAAAGTGGAAAGACATATGTGGATACTAAGATAAAATAATCAAGAAATACAAAGGAAGTGCTGTGGGAGACAGAGTAATGAGAGGGTTAAAAGTACAGACGGATGAACTTGTGTTCAAACACCACCCCAACTCTTTCCAATGCGACACAGGCAGGTGACTTGATCTCCGCCTCAGTATTCCCATCTGCAAAATGGGCACAATTAGGCCTCCCTTGCCAGGTTGTTTGAGGATTCAGTGAGCTAATACATAAAGCAATTAGCAGAGCACCTGGCACAGAGTAGGTTTCTAAAATTCATGGTAGTTAACGTGCTGACTGCCATCAAGGTTGAAGGGGGAGAAGAGAACATTCCAGTATGGTAGAGGAGCGATAAAAAAGCAAGGCATGTGTGGGTGAGATTCCAGAGGTGAGTGAGTGGCACATGGCTGCAGTGGGTACTACACCAATGTCATGTTCATGGACACATGTAGGATGCCTGTCACCACAGCCTCAGCAGGCACAGAACCGAGCTCTGTGTCCCTTCCTCCAAAATCTTGTGTCCACCTACTCCCTGTCAACCAGGCTAGAAACTGAGGCAACGTCTTTGAATCTCTCTGCCACTTCCTGCTTCCTTCAGCTCCTCCTTATTCCCAGTGATGCCCGGGGATCAACACAGTGGTGGTCTCCTAGCCCCGAGTCCCGCCCTCTAACCCACACCAGCACACCCATCCATCACACCATCCCCCAGCCCCACGTCTTAGTCACTATTACCCACCATGCTCTGGCTTAACCCACCTCTGCAGCCTTCTGAGCCACTGCTGCCTGCTGTGGGTTGGACTGTGACCCCCCAAAAAATATGCTGAAGCCTTAAAACCCTGGACCTTAGAATGTGACCTTGTTTGGAAACAGGGTCATTGCAGAAGCAATCTGAAGTTGAGATCATCCTGGAGTGGAGCTGGTGCTCGTCCAGTATAACTGGTGTCCTATGCAGAGAACAATGCTACGTGAAGATGCAGGGACACACTGGGTAAGGCAGCCTCACCAAGATAGAGGCAGAGATCAACATTGTGCTGCCACAAGCCAAGGAACGCTTGGGGCCACCAGAAACTAGAATAGGAAAGGAAGGAACTTCTCCCAGAGCTTTAGAGAGAGCATGGCTGTGCCAATACCTTGATCTTGGCCTTGTACCCTCTAGCACTGAGAGAGAATAAAACTTGGTTGTTGAAAGCCACTCACTTTGTGCCACTGCCTTACAGCAGCCCCAGGAAGTGAGCACACCACCCTGTAAGTCCCCAGAGTCCAACCCAAGGAGACTCCTGTTCCTGGAGCATCTTGGATCCTTCCCTCCCCTACACCCCACCCAACCCTCCAGTTCAACACCTCTACTCTGAGCATCTCTGCTAAGGATGCTTTACCTCTCTTCCTGCCCTGCCAGCCCCCTCCCAATCCTTAAAAACCTACTGTTGCCAAAGCCTTTCCTTATGCTCCAGGAGGGTAAGCCTTGATTTTGTCTTCTAGAGCACGTGAAACTTCCTTGCAGCCTTTTCATGTCCATGTAGATATTCACCTGGAAATATCTGACACTGGCCACTATGGCCATAAGTTGCATTTTACTGTGAAGCATCCAGCTTTTCTCCACCCACCCCTTCCACATGGCTTTTGTGGGGCCACTGGTGCCTGTTCTCTGCCCCACTATTACCCACCCCAATGTGGACCCAGGACTCTAGTGTGAGCAGATCAGAGTAGGACAACCTTCTGTCCTCAATGCACAGGGCCACAAGCCATGACCCAAGCAGGGCTATTCAGAATCCAAATTTGGGCTTGGCATGATGGCTCATGCCTAAAATCCTAGCACTCTGAGAGGCTGAGGCTGGAAGATCCCTTGAGCTCAGAAGCATGAGACCAGTCTGAGCAAGAGTGAGACCCTGTCTCTAGTAAAAATAGAAAAATTAGCTGGGTGGTATGGTGGGTGCCTATAGTCCCAGCTGTTTGGGAGACTGAGGCAGAAAAATCACTTGAGCCCAGAAGTTTGAGGTTTCAGTGAGCTATGATGACACCACAGCACTCCAGCCCGGGCAACAGAGTGAGACTCTGTCTCAAAAAAAGAAAAAAAAAATTAGAATTGAAACTTGGAATTCCTGAATCAGAGTGAGAAATAGCTCTCCTTTTCCCTTGAATCTCAAACTATAAGAATGTTTGGCAAAGGCCACATCTCCTATCACCTGGAGGGAGCCTGAAATAATTGGCCACAGAAAAAGAGTCTCCAGAGTTCAGGTTATGAGCCCAACCTGTGCACCTGCCGTGCTCAGCCTGATGGAGTTGGGTTTCTGTCACTTACCACCAGAGTCCTGGCTATTGGCCTATAGGTGACACAATGCCTGGACTAGATGGGTGAACAAGACAAATATCTACCCTAAGTTGCTCATGGTTCAGTCATGGAGAAGGTCAATTTCAGTGTGTAAAGGGCTTGGGGACAGGAAGCACAAGATGTTCTCTGAAAGTGTAGCAACATGTATATGTATATGCAGGTGCTGGGAAAACACTTCCCAAAAGAAGGTACATGCAAGCTGAGAAGTAAAGTTTAAAAAGTAGACATTGACTTTGTTTTGTAGTAACAAAAATAGCTGCCATTTATCAAGTGGCTACCATCCTTCTCACGTTACATATGTCATTTCTAATTTTTTAAAACACCTCTAAAATAGGCATCAGAATTTCCATTCTACAGGTAAGGAAGAGGCAGAAAGAGTTTAAGTAGCTTTCCCAAGACCACGTAGCTGGTATGGGCACAGACACATCTTACACCAAGGCCTGTCTAATCACAAGTCACGGTGCCGTCCTGAAGACTATAGACCCCTGCAGTTAGGAAAGGACAGAGCCAGAATTTGAAGCCTCCCAACCCAAATCACTATGCTCTTTCCATAGCCTCTGAGGGAAGGCTGGCTAGAGCAGGGCTAGCCAGTCCACAGAAGGTATCACATTAACCAGGTCATCGAGATATGATAGCCGGTTTTTGGCCCAGCAGGTCCCGAGACATACTCGTGCTGGTGCCAGCCCTGACAGCCCGACTCATGTCCAAACAGACCACGTCACCCCGAGAAAGACACAGGAATGCCACATCCCAACTGACTTACAAGGAAGGGCATGGGGGACCTGAGTGTGGCACATGGTCAACATGTTTCCTTCCCATACACAAGTGACCTGGGAAGTCAGAATCCAAAGGTTGCCTTGGTGAGTGTGGAGCTCATTAATGCTAAGAGAATTCAAATGCATCCTAGAAAAAGTCCTTTAGTTTCCCAGCCTTATTCCCACTGCGGGTTGACCTTGGACAGTGAGTCTGGGATACTCAAAGGCTACTGAACCACCATTTCTTCTTGCCTAATACTGAGGACTGAATAATCATGTTCATCCCAAAATTCCTGTGTGGAAGCTCTACTCCCCAGTGTGATGGTATTCAGATGCGGGGCCTTTGGAATGTAATTAGATGAGGTCATGGGGGTAGACCTCCCATGTTGAGATGAGTGCCCTTAGAAAAAGAAGAGAGACAAGAGTGCACTCTCTCTCTCCCAATCTCCTTCTCTCTCCCTCTCTCCTTGTCCCATGTGAGAATACAACAAGAACACAGCTGCCTACAAGCCAGGAGGAGGGCCCTCACCAAAACCCCATCATGCCAGCACTCTGACCTTGGACTTCAGCCTCCAGAACTGTGAGAAATAAACATGGGTTGTTTACTCGTCTATGGGATTTGTTATAGCAGCCCAAGACGACTCATACACCCAGGCAGTGCCAGAAATACACTGCCTGAATGTTATTGCCCCCTTGTGCTTTTCAAACGACTACCCTGGGTTTGACTTCTCCTTAGACATGTTAATGTCATCATCTTAGGAACAGCGCTGGCAAGCACATTTCTACAGCAAGGCGTGGACTGCAGGTTTTATGGGGATAGGGCTTAGAGTTGTAACTCCAGCTCCAGGCACCGTGCCTTGGGTGGAGGGGCTCAGATCTGCTCTAGCAATATCTGGTGAATGAACAAACAAAACTTGAAGAGAAGAACTCAGGTGGTTTGATTGGAAAAAATGTATTCGTTCATTTTTTCACATAATCACTTAAGCTGATGCTTTTCGGGCTCAATTCCTTTCCCACGGTGTATTAAAGTTCAAGAGCTTAACTCTGAAAAAGAACAATCTGATTTCCTTTACTCCCAAATCTTCGGAGAGATTGTACCCTCAGAAAGGCAGCCTTATGAACTGACCCACATGTCACCATTTTCTGCCCACTGTCTCCATTTGGTGGGGACTAATTAATAAGGAACAACATGGTCTGGTTGTTACTTGGAAACTTTTGTTTTTGGTTTTCCCCCAAATCTATTTGGGCAGGCTCAAGCCAGTTCACCATCAGGGGTCCTAATTAAAGTCTGAAAATACATTGTAAAGCAAAGCTGGAAATACAGAGCCAGACATTACAGCAGCCTGTTAATAAGAAAATCAACGCAAATTAAGACACAGCCAGACAGAAAAGCAACTTGCTATTGCATAAATTACTTGTATTAGGATCGGGGAACGTTAGTGGTGGAAAGGTTGCCACAAGGCCCTCGAGAGACATAACATTGCAAAATTAAGTGTGTCCAGCTTTCATTTATAAGAAATTTAAAATAGATGATGAGGCTTTCTGTGGCAACTCTCTAATGTGCTATGTGACTGGAATCGAAACTATCCCTGGTCAATTCATAATTTAAAGGCATTTATAGGTTTCAAAAATCATTTGTCATGGCCTTTGTGTGTAGAGGGAAGGGGTTGGGAGAAGGTAACCAGAAAGAGGCTGTAGAACCAGCTCAGCTCTGCCTCCGTGTTGCCATCTGTTAAATGGGCAGATAGCTGACTCAGTCCAAGCCAGGTTGTTGAGTGAGATCACTGAGATAACGGATATGCCAGCCCTTTGTAAACTACAAGCAAATGTCGTGGCAGGTAGTCTTATGTTTCATTCACTTGTTCATTTATTAATCTACTCATTAGTTCTTCTCAAGAAAGGATTCCTGGCCTCTGAGCTGGCAAGTTTTCCTCTCTTTTTCACATTCTTCTTGAAGGTGTGTGCATTCACACTGAAGGAAGGGCGCACATACAGGCATCCAAGTGCCTCCTGAACAGGACACCTCACCCCATCGTCACACCCTGAGTCAAGCCATCCTAGAGATCCCTGCAATGTGGCCCCAGCCCTAGTGCCAGCGGGGGCCACCCCTGGGAAGCTGGGACATTCCATCCCAGATGCAGTCTTTCTGGGCTCCCCACTGCCTCCAGGATCAACGCCAAACACCTGAGCACACACGCTGTGCCCTGCACCTGACGCCCGTCCCTCAGTCCAGCCTCCCTGCCCCTCGGCCCAGCCATACTCCACCTCTAGAACTCAAACGCCCCAGGACAGCAAGGGCTTTCGAGGGGCCGGATTGTGGCTGTGTCCCCAGCACCGAGGACAGTACCTGGGCGAGGGTCTAGGAATATCTGTTGAGTGAATGGCCCCTTTCAGTTCTGGGTCTCGCCTTTCCCTCTGCCAACAACTATGCTCTTCCCTCTCCCTTCCTCCCTTCATCTGGCTAATTCCTACTCCTCTTTTAAGTTCTCAGCATTCAGGTCGGAACAGATAACCTCTATTGATGACCCCTCGGCTTCATTCTAGAGAACTGGCCATTCTCTTCCTGTGGCCTTCTCTTCCCACCACACTATCTTTAACACCCAAAAGGTGAGAAGCCCAACACGCGGCCTTTCTCTTTCTGGACTGAGATGGATGTATAAGCGATGAGCTAATCTATCCCCTAAGCTGTCAGGTCAGTTACAATCAACTCCTGTCATAAAGCACAGGGCCAGAGATACAGTGGGACTCTCTGCTCTCACAGCACATTACGCTGGGTGTTCTAAAGGCTGTTTTTCTTGTCTTTATTTGCCTTTAGGCCATAAGTCTCTTAAGGGCAGGGCTGACTAGGGTCTCCCAGCATCTGCCTCATGCCCTGTTCTTAGTAGAGACTCATTGTTGGGTGACTGTATTGGGGACGCTTAAAAGAGGGACTAATAATAGCAACTGGATGGGCTACTTTGAACTTGCAGTTGGTTAAGCAGACTGGCACCAAGGCCCCACAGGTTAATATTTCAGTTCCTTTCTTATCTCTAAGATTGGCTACCATCTGGGTCATGGTGTTCCCTCTGTCCCCATCCACTAAACAGATCCATGAGGTAAAGACCTGTGGTCCCTTTTGTTCAGTCCTCACTGGCTCCAGTTGACAGGTGGGCACGCATGACTTCAATGTCTGTTTGACCTATTTACCCAAGTTCAAAGATGTAAAGTCACCTGCCCCTCAATACTGAGAGCTGACGAGGAGAATACATTAAGATGGGACCTCTCAAAGCAAGCATCTCAGGGTTCACGGTGAAGGTCATCAGGACAAGAGGATTTCTCCCCAGTGAGGGTCCTCCCAACCCTGGATCTGAGTCACTGTATCAGGAGCAGGGATGGAGCTAAAAGGGAATCACAGAGACAGGAAAGCTCTTTCTCCTGCTGATGGCAACTTTGTTCAGAATGTCCTGTCTGCCCTCACTCCACAGCGTCCGCAGACACCAAGACCTCGTCACATCCCCTGCAGCAGGAGCTGCCTGCCTGGTTTGCCTCTTCCTGTAGGTTATTGCCAAATCCCCAAGGCAGCAGGGCAGCTGAGAAAAAGAGGGCTGGGTGGTCACAAGGTGAATGGATTCTTGAAAAAAGCCAATCTGAGAACAGAAATCAAACCAGGTTGTTTGACTACATTGACAGCTCAATTCATTCCTGGCCACAGCCCCTTTTAGAAGCAGCCTCAAGTCCCTGGGAGCCTCTGACCTTTCAGGGGTGAATATTGATCGTTGATTCCTAGCTAAGCTGCTGCCTGTAACTCCTAGCAGCAGCAACACTGCCTCGACTCAAAATTAAAGTAGGGGCAGAGAAGGGTGAAAACAGGGAGGAAATGAGACCACGGTGCAAAGTTAACACACTGCAAATCAATACGCGTTAAGTAAACATGGCGATTACCATCCACTAGCTACTTCGCTTCTGAGCCAGCCTGGTGGACAACTTGAGTGGGTGGGCAGCACCTGGGCTGTGCAGGCTGTTGTCCCCTCCCTCTCACGGTCGCTGATCATTCTCCTTCTCTCCCCCAAGAGACCTGTGAGTCATTATTGCTCAGAAGCCCAAACCCCCTGTCTGGTGATCCTAATCCGTCTGGCCACCAAGCCAGGAGACATATGTAGAGGACTTCCCAAACCAAAAATCTTCAAGGAATGAGAGGCTTGTTCATCACAGGTGAAATCAGCATTGGATTTCCCTGGATGCGCTGCCAACAAGGACAAAACTAGCATTGCACTATCAACTTTATTCACTGGGCTCTCAAGAGTGTCTTATTTCAGCCTGGCTGGTTACAATGGCTTTGGGAGGCTGAGGTAGGAGGATCACTTGAAACCAGGAGTTCAAGAATGGCCTGGACAATGTAGTAAGACCCAGCTCAACCGAAAACTTAAAAATTTCTGGACATTGTGCTTCATACCTATAGTACTCAGCAGGCTACTCAGCAGGCTGAAGCTGGAGGATCACTTGAGCCCAAGAGTTCAAGATTGCAATAAGCTGTGATCCAGCCTGAGCAACAGAGCGAGAACCAATCTCAAAAATATATTTACATGCAAGCAGACAGCCCCCAGAATGGGAGAAGATATTTGCAGGTTATGTCTCCGACAAAGGTTTAATAACCAGAATCCACAGAGAACTCAAACGTATAAGAAAAGAACAAGTGATCCCATCACAGGCTGGGCAAGGGACTTGAAGAGAAACTTCTCTGAAGAAGACAGGCACACAGCCTACAGACATATGAAAAAATGCTCATCATCCTTAATCATCAGAGAAATGCAAATCAAAACTACTTTGAGA
>CAUYPK010061716.1:0-41525 GCA_963574355.1 Loris lydekkerianus
ACAAGACTATGAGGAAAGGACCAAGGAAGGGGAAGGGAGGGGGGAGGTTTGGGTGGAGGGAGGGTGATGGGTTGGGCCACATCTATGGTGCATATTTTTATCTATAATAAAAAAATAAAATAAAATAAATAAATAAATAAAAAAAAGAAAAAAAAAAAGAAATGAGGTATGTCCATACAATGAAGTTTTATTCAGCCATAAAAAAGGAAATAAATTTTGCAATATGCTACAACATGGGTGAAACTTGAGGGCATTAAATGAAATAAACTGGTCACAAACAGCAAATATTATATGATTTGTTATATAAGGTATTTAAAATAGCCCAAATCATAGGAACAAGAAGTAGTGTAATGGCTGCCAGGGTTTGGGGCAGGGGATGATGGGAGTTATTGTTCAAAGGGTGTAGAATCTACAAGATGAAACAGTATGAAGAGGATGGTGCTAAGTTGAGCAACATTATGAATGTATTTGATACCACTGAATTGTACACTTAAAAATAGTTAAAATAGTAATTGTTATGTTATATGTGTTTTACCACAGATAAAAACTGGAAAAATGTTTTTGAAACCTAGTTATTTAACTTTTTCTCAATGACCAACAGTTCACAAGACCATACTTCTGACCATGTCATAATGTCAATAATTACAGCTGATGTTTATTTGAATACTTATCATGAGCCAGAAATACTTTAAGCATGCTATGTACATTAATATTCTGAGGTAGGTATTACTATTATTCCCATTTTATGATTGATATAGCTGAGGAACAGTGATCAAATCAGTTGCCCAAGGTCACAAAATCAGTGAATAACAAATTGGAATTTGAACTTCTGCTCCAATTCATAATATTGAAAATATGGTCTGTGAATTAGCAACATTGTCACCGTTGGGAAATAGTAAGAACTGCAGACTTTCAAGCTCACCCCAGTCCTCCAGAATAAGAGTCTGAATAGTAACGAGATTTAGATTAATTTAGGTAAGCATTAGTCTAAATCTTAATCCCAGTTGTAACACTGGCTTTTCCATTCTAAAGAGAAAAACAACTGGCTATCTGCACAGTTATTTTCTGCTTAGAAATACCATGCTCGGTGATCAGCCCAGCTGTGGGTCACGCCCACACCCACCCTGCACTGGTCCTCCCTAGCAGGCTTTGCTGTTGTGGTTTTTCTTTTTTCCAGTTTTACGTGAATGAAAACAAAGCCTATTACTTAAGAGCCACCTTTACACATTTTAGAGTGACAGGCAATTTTGATAACTTACACAATTGGTCTTCCTCATTGCCCATATATTACTGACTGTAAATTCAGTGACTGTACCTATAGTCATTGAGAGAAAACACAAATGTCTCATATGTGGACTGTCCCCTAGAAGAGGTTAATCAAGGTGGATGAATACAAACTTACTAATTTGTAAACTGGGTCCCCTTTAGCATGAGTTATCTCCCTGAAATTTTGCAACAACTGCCAAGGGAGGCGTTGTTTTACGGGGTCAGAGAAGTTAAGGAATTTGCTCATAGTCACCTAGTGGAGTGGAGACAAACCCGTGGAGGAATCAAGAGGCCAAGCCTTTCATCCTGAAGGATTTTATCCCTGCTGTGCTTCCTACTAATTGTGTAAGATTAGTTGCTGCATCTGTTTCATTATCCACAGGACAGAAATTTAAAAAAAAAAAAAAAGAAAATCTCTACCTCTTCAGGGCATCCTGAGTTTAAAATGAGACAATATAGTCAAAAGAACGGCACACATTTTAACATGTTCTGCAAACATGAGGAAGCAGGCCTATTTCATCTACAGCCAAATGGTAAGAGGAGTGTTTAATAAAAATTGAAATTAGACTGAAACTAAGTTAACCAATTTCTTTAATTAGCAAGATAGTGTGCTTCTAATTAGCAGAGAAAGAGGAAAATCACAAGATGAGTCGACAACTAGCACTTACTTTTATAAAAGTCTAAGAAATACCTGGAGGCAATATTAATTCAATTGCATCTTAAATATCTTTTTATTTGTTCCTGACCTTGAAAATGAAAATTATCCGGCAGCGCCTGTGGCTCAGTGAGTAGAGTGCCGGCCCCATGTACCAAGGGTGCGGGTTCAAACCTGAACCCGGCCAAACTGCTGCAAAAAAATAGCTGGACCTTGTGGCAGGCACCTGAGTCCCAGTTACTTGGGAGGCTGAGGCAGGAGAATCACCTAAGCCCAAGAGCTGGCGGTTGCTGTGAGCTGTGATGCCACCGCACTCTGAGACTCTGTCTCTAAAAAAAAGAAAATTATCATTTATAATCCACAGGGCCAAAATTTTGGGGAAAAAAAATGTGTGTGCATGTATGTGTGTGCATGATGGGAGCTGAAGAGAGAGGTGTTACAATCAGGGTTCTTGCCACCACGACCATATCAATTCTTTGGGGACACAATTCCTTATCTGTAAAATAGACTTTATCAGATCACTTTTAAGGTATTTTCCTGTCTTACACATCACACAGGGCTGAATTTAACGCTGATGTATTTCCTGGAGTCATATAAACTGAAAATGCCTCCTCAACGCCCCATTGCACTTCCCCAGTTTTCTTGGCTCCTCCTTGAGCAAAGAACTTTAAATGAGCTGAAATCCATTCAGGAAATTCATAGCTAAAAGGAAACTTTCAAAAGGCTGCCCAATTATTCTCCTTTCTGGAGAAGTTCCTGAGAACTCTGAGCTGGCTATACATCATTTTCCCTTCACAGTAAGGAAGCTTGTTACATGAAAAATTCATTAGTGCTTTGGGTCTCAAGTGCTCATCGCCCCGGCCCCAGAGGTTCATCATTCCCTCTGCAAAGACAGTGAATTTAATCTTCACAGAAGAATTCACCTCTGAATACTCAATCTTGCCAAGACAGAAGACATTTGCTTCTTTGTGACATTCTGCATAACATTACCTGTCTCTTTCCTTTTGTTTGTGGCAATAAGAACCTGGAAAGGTTATTAACAGCTGGTGTAAAATGGGGTTCATTTGAATTATATGGCAACATCTGCATAGTGAAATTTAAAGTCTTAAACTTACGCTTTCATGTACAGCAACAATTTGGTGGGTTATAGCCACAATGCATTTGGAAGCAAGAGAAATTCTCTCCTTTATTATACAGGCTTGACAGAAATCCTCCCTATCCTTGCTTGATAAACCCATGCCTCAGACTTTTCAGACAACCTATCCCGTTTGACTTGATTCCTTCAGTGCTATTGAGCTTTGTGTTAGAAGGTGCAAATATAAACATGAAAAGGATGTGATTCCAGGCCTCATGAAACTCGAAACTCAGTAGTGGAGAGAGGCAGGAAAACAGATTTAGAGTTCCATATAGCAGGGGAAATGACATGGGTCTGTGAAAGTTTGGGGGTTGCATAGAGGGGGACCAGTGTACCACAGCAGCAAGAACTGGAAAAAAACAGTATCTGGGATGGATTTTCAAAGAATGAGGTAAAATAAATGAATATGATGGGGCTATTATTGTACTCCAAGGAGAGAGAATAGCGTGTGCAAAGATAGCTAGGAGGCAGGCTGGTGTTTCACTGATGGTGAGCAGTTCCTTATGGCCGCAGCTAAGAAAGGGGCTGTGATAGGAAAGCAGGCTGGAGAGACTCAAGGTGGGCAGGAGGAGAAACAGGGGGCAACCTCAGGCCTTTCCCTAAGTCCAGAGAAAGGCCTGAATGCCATCAAGACAATAGCTGCGGTAGGAAGAGAACTGGGGGTCCTGGAGACATGGTTGAAAGTAGGACTGGCAGGTCTGGGTGACTAATTAGTCTGTGGGAGGTGGAAGTGACAGTGGGTGGAGGCAGGGATGCTTTGTGGCTCTACCTTAAGTAACATTCACACATGGCAGCCTGCCTTCCTGGAGCACATATTTTCATTTTCTTTTGGCTTCGAGACAAACTTAGCAGGCACCTCTTTCCCATACAAATTTGGCCTATCATTTCAGGAACTAAATTAATTTTCAGATAAAGTATTCAGAAGCCCTCTTAACCCCCATCCTAATCCAGATTTCCTAATCTTACTAACGTAGTTGAAATGTTTCATCTCCATCTGCCAAACTCCTGGATCTGTGTCTCAATTTATTAGGCTCTTGGGTGAAGAAAAGAGAAGTAATCTTAACCTTTTTCAGTCACCAAAGCCTGAGTTCCGTTGTCCTTTCTCAGTCACACTCAGCTTTCCCTTCACCCATTTGTTTGAAGAATGAATATGTTATTCAAGTAAATTAGGAGCTCTTCTGCTGTTTCTGCTGCTGTGTTGGGCTCCGTGGCACACACCCTCACCTTCCTGCTCCAGTCCTGTGACGTGACAGAAACCATAAATTCATACAAGACCCCAGAGTCTATAGACCCCACTCTGTAAGGTGTCACTTAGCTGACATTTTCTGTGCCTAATCATATATAGATGCCCATTTGGAATGGACCTTTTCTCGATTTCCCATAGGTGATAAAGGTTTGGCCACATAGTGAGCATGAGAGGAAAAAAAATATCCGCATAATTCCATTAATGTCTGAAAAAGTTAAAATCACCTTCCAATTGGCTGAAATGACTTCTTATCCTAGGAAGATTTAGTCAGTTATATCTTGAAACTGATGATTAATATACTAAGCTTAATGATCACTTAAGACTTCTTAAAATGACCTAAAAAAATCACTTCTCCAATAATGTCAAATTAATGCAACTCTAGACTATTCTAGCAAATAATCCAGAGATCCTTGCCAACAGAATTCTATTGATTTAGACTTCACTTGTTTTCCAGTCCATGTGCTTAAGCCATACAATTCAGATTTTAATTATTACAAGTTGACTTTTACCCAGCACCCAAGGTGGGTGATTAAATTTTTCTTGGAGTTTCTGATATGCAACTTATTTTTAGTTTAAAGTGCTTTGTCTGATTAAATTCTCACATAACTCTTTTACAGGTAAGGAAAACAAAGCTTTGAGAGGTTAGGTGAGTTGCCTGATGTGAAATCATGAGTTACAAGGTAGTAAATGGGAACCAGGACTTCAAATTCAAAACTTATGCTCTTTCCAAGGAATAAAATACTGACCCCAATGAACTTTTTCTCATCCAAAGTGTGAAGTGTGTGGTAATGCACTAATGGATTTGAATCCCATGAGATATCCATTGTCAACTCTGTACATTCTGAAATTAGATGTGGATAAAATTATTAATGGGCAGCTTTTTACAGATGACTTTCACAGATTGCAGAAATGTCAAAAGAGTCAAATCACTTTCAGTTATAAACATGGAGAGAAATGCCCACTTCACATTTGTGAAAATGGTGCCCTTTTACACAATTCAGGAGAAATACTTCTTTATCCAAAACCACACCTATGGTTCATCTTGCAAGGGTACATGTCAAATCTTTTAAGCATAAAGTATAAATGTCTTAACATAATAATTAGGTAAATGAAGTGAAGGCTATATTAACTAGTTTGATGTAAGCATTCCAAATTGTATTTAAAATCAGCACATGGTACCCCATAAATGCATTAATGTGTACATGATCTATGTGTTTATGACTTAATAAAAAATATATTAAAAAGAAAATAAAAAAATATAAAAAACAACAAAATTTTTATTATATCAGTTCCTGGAGTTTGAAATACACTAAAGAAACATGCACACTATTTTATGTTGAGAAAAAGAGAGTTCAATAATTGCATTTAAGTCAATAATGATAATGAAATTTTGCAGAGTAGTTCTACATCAATAATAATGACTCCCTTACACACATATATATGGCTCTTCATTTAACAAAGTGCTTTTAGTGATATGAGTTTATCTGATCCTCACAACAGTACTAGCAGGGATTAAAATCTTGCTTTTAGCAAGAGAAAAATTCAGGCTCCTCGAGGTCAAATGCTACATTTGGGGTGCAGCAGATAAGTGGCAATATAGGGAATGGTAGCTTGGGTCTGACACCCGGGCTTTCCCTTCTGTCACAGTGTTCCCAGAAAATTGGCTTTCCAACTTTTTGGATTCTTTAAAAAGCATTTTGACTCTGTTAGATCATTTTGGGATTTTAGAAGGCTGGGAGTTTTTGACATTGCCTGATTAATGAGCATCTCTCTTTCTCATCGAGGTCCTGAAAAAATTGAAGGAAAACAATGCATTGGCTACAAGAACACCAAACTTTTCCTTTGGTTACTGGTAAAGATGGAGCTCGAAGTATGTAGCTTGGAGTGAGAAACTAATGGGCCTGCTGTCTAAAGTTGGGGATTAGGCCCAACTGTTGTCTAAAGTTGGGGATTAGGCCAAATCATGGGGTTGTAACTGCCTTGAACGGGGGTAGACATCACCAGGTTGGGGAGTGCCTTCCCCTGAAGGAGGAGCAGCAGAATGTGATATCAGAAAGCTCACTTGCAAGGGCATAAAGAGAAGTTCTGAGCTTATCATGCCCAATTTATGTTTCCCAAATTTACTAATAACTTAAATCCCTCTGCCCCCTTTTAGGGAAGAATGAGGGAAAAGGGATGGGGCGTATTCTATCTGGTGGAGCTCTGAGTCTTGGCAAGAAACATTAGGCTTGAGGAGAAAGAAATAGGCCGGACAGTCCTGTATGTCATTCATTTATTCATCCATTCATTAGTTCAACCAGTATTTATGGAATGCCTCTTCTGTGCCAAGCATTGTTGACACAGAGGGAAATATTATAAAGACAGTCTCTGTCTTCAAAGAGATTACATTCCAGTCAGAAATAAAAATGTTGTAAGCAAGTGAATAATCAACCAGAAGTCTTCCCCCAAATAGTAAAGGCTCTGAAGTAAATGATGCCTGCTATCATAACAGGATGACTGATGAGGGGCCTACTTCATCACCCTTCTCCTGTCTCTCAATGCCAGTTGCACAGAACAGCAGAACTGGCCCAGGGTGGTTGCACAGATTCCCAACACCCTTGCTCCTACGTCCTTGCCATAAGAGGGTCTGAGACTATGGTCCCCAGAGTCTGTGTTCCTGATGAGTCAGGAACAGCTAGCACAGGTGATTCTTGGATTACATGTTGTACTAAATTGCTGCAGGAATACAACCTGTTTCAACCTTAACTGGGCAACAAGCTTTTTAGCTAAAAGTCTCACGTTGCCATAGCTTTGAGATTTGTTGAAATCCTAGCTCTGTGGCTGTGTAGTTTTCAGAATATTGCTCAATATTCACAGAATATTGCTCAAATATTCTGAAGGATTCTCCATCTCAGGTTTCATATCTGGAATATGAGACAAAAAATAGATCGTGTCTCTTAGGATTGGTTTATCTATTAAGAAAGATAATATTCGTGCAATGGCCATATGATTAGAATCTAACAGGTACTTGTAAATATGGAATGAGTCAAGAATAAGTTAATAAATACCTTTATGGCATGTTTTTAAAACAGCTCAATTTCATTTTTTGTTCCATTTATGGGATTTTTCTTTCTATCTCTGACTTTTTTTTTTTTTAGTAACAGCCTAGTACTTTAGAACCTCATGAATCAAAAGCCCATTTTCTGGACCCTGGCTCTCTTCCTAGGCCACGGCCTTGACCTCATGGTAGTCACTGGCTCTCTAACTGCTTGCAGACTCTGCATCCCAGTGCTAACCAGGAGTCATTATGGGAGGAATAGCTTCTTAGGAAAACCTATGTCCATTTTCAAAATTACATGTAAGTCTTAAAAACTGTTCACTGTACTCTATACGCTATTAGGCTCAATGTTCTGCAAACAGTGTTTGTGTGGCTTAGAAATGCAAAACACTCATGGCCAACGCTAACTCCCAGAGGCAATGTCTTCATTCTGTGTCAACATTTGTGTATGATGAAGGTGTTTGATCTGTAAGGTTAATGAATAGTGAAAAGTATTTTCTTAGTGTGTCATGAAAATGGGTTGAGAAATGAAAGAAGCAAATCTTGGTTGTTGCTACAAAAAATAGAAAGATTAAGACACGCTTTCAAAAAACAGAGAGAGTGGGAGGGATGGTTAAAACATCTGTGTTATTAGAGAAAAGAATGTTAGCTTCTTTAGAACATACAACAGCATAGTCTCTCTACCAAGAATGCTTCCTTATCTCGGTCATGATCTTTTTACTTACTGACTGTGCCATTAATGTTTCTTCTTTAAGCCTATTAATTAAAGTATATTATCTATTTATTAAGGGATGGGTGAGGTACAATGGTTAATAGAGTTGGCTCAGAAGAGAGAATGTGGGTTAAGTGCAGGGTGACCTTGGGTAAGCCACTTATCCTATATCAATGTCAATGCTCTCATCTATAAAATAGGAGTCATGGTCAATATGACACCATGTCCTTGATTCTTATAGGAGGAGAGGGACAAAAAGCATTTGGCAGAGTGGCCTGTCCTGGGTGAAGGCACTGTATATCTTTACTACCATTATAGTCACCTGCTCTTCAATGCTTTGAGGTTTTCTCAGGATTATCTAGAGAGAGGGGACAGTGACCTCCTTCTTGCCCCAAATAATGCAGGATTTGATCATCAGTTCTTCAGTATCTAATTGCATGCCCTGTATTAGAAAGTCTCTTCCTAAATATCTGGCCTAAAAGAGTACACTTTACCTCCCATGGTTTCTCTTTGCTCATAACTCTATTTTTCTCCACAGTATTTATTGCTACTGATCACATTATATATTTATTGGGTTTTCATCTCTATTTCTACCCATAAAATTGTAAGTTTCATGATGGCAGGGACTTTGTTTCAAAAACTGCTCTATTCACCAGCCCTGACTCATACTAAGTACTCAAAGAATATTTGATAAATGAATAAGAGTAGTCTGTTTGTAATGAAGAACTAAAGGAATGATAAAAACTATTAATTGTAGTGATTCTAACACTAAAAAAAAAAAAAAAAAAGGAATAAATTGAGGGAAGAGTTGTAAGGTTTTTTTTTTTTTGTTTTTTTTTCCTGTCTACTATCATTTTCTAATATTTTTGCCTAGCTTTTTGGTCATACATGGAACAGTCCTATCTTACTGCTTTAGAAAGACTCTGCTACCTCCCATATGTCAGAGACGAGAATTGTCCCCAAAGATATGCAACATTTGAGTGACCTCAAGGGCAAAGGAGCTTCTTGATTCAGTATTTAGGTGCCACAACCAAATTGGCTGGCTTTAAATCTAATTTCACCACTTACCAGCTTTGGGACCTTGACATTTTCCAGTGTCCTCATCTGAAAAAATAATAATCAATAATGACCTTGTAGAGAGGTTTGTGAAGGTTAAAGGTGATGTTATATAAAATCATTCTGTACAATGTCCAGAACATGTTAAGCCCTCAGCAAGTCTTAACCAATATTACTAATATTGTCTTCAAAGTCCAAAGTTGCACGTCCTGGTGGTGGTGTAATGTGGAAGGCCACAGATGAATCAAAGCTTCTATGGACTATTTAGATCACTTTTCTTAGTCATTATTTCTAAGATTTTTTAAAAACACATTTCAACATTTCTAAAATTAAAATGGATTTTAGTATTGCTAAAAGCCAGGTACCAGTCATGACTTAGATCTTATTACCTGTATGTATATCAAAACTTGTACACAAACAATAAAACAAAAAATAAAATTATAACAGGGGCATTGACAACTTGGAAGCAAATTGCAAAAATAATAATGGAGTATATTTAGAGAAATACTGCAATTCTAACACAGTAGTCACAGGAGATGATATTGTGCAGAAAGATATACAAATATATATATTTTTTATTTTTATTATGGATTAATATGAGGGTACATATGATTAGGTTAATCAAATATATATATATATTATATATATATAATATATATATATATATTTTTTTTCCATAGCTTAGGTTCAAATATGAGTTTTATTATGAAAAAATTTAGGAGAAACTTAACCAGTCATTTCACTACTACTTTTCTATTTAATGTATACAGATGAGTAATATTGGATAAAAATCTATTTCTTACAGGTTTAAAAGTGATCTTTCAATAAATATAAAATAAAAATCAGATATAAGAAAGAATTGTAGTATTATTAAATTGGCAGCTTATCTTCTTACTTAGACACATATAAATTAATGGTTCAACTTGACAATAGATGGCATTTTAGATGCAATAAAATTAATTGAGTCATTTGCTTAAAAGGCTATAGTAAGTTGGAGAATATATTATAATACTATTATTAAAATATTGATCTATTTATTTTGTATTCTTAAAATATATAGAAACCATTTACCCTTCAAAACCTGACTCCCATGACATAATGCATGTAATGTGACTAGTCAGATCTTTGTAGGTTATTCAACCTAACACATTTAGCACCATGTTATACCCCAATCCTTAAGGGTCATAGTTGCAGGAGCAATAGGTTTTTGTACAAATAATCAATATATGTTTTTGAATGAATTGGCAAGTTAAGTGAATAAAAACTCAAATAAAAATAATATAAGCCATGGTTTGTCTTTATAATTTGATCACTTTCTACCTTAAGGGTAAACTCTAGTCTCTGTGGCCAACACAATCTGCCTATTGTGGATTTTCTAAATGATTCCATGGCTTAGCCTCTCTCAACCTATCTAAACCTATTCTTGGTCCTTCTCTTCTCTAGGGAAACCCTAGTTTATTATACAAACATGGTATATAAACAAGAATGAGATGGGGAGCTAGTAAAAATTATGGTGGACAGTAAGTACAAATGTAGACTGTCCCAGGAAAGTAGGACATATTTTAACCCATATTAATTGGTCAAGTTGGAACAACTTTTTTGGTCTGCTATACAAACATCATACCCCAGTGCCCTCTGGCGCCATTTCTGTGATTCTTTCATTCCTCCAACCCCGTGGTTGATTTCCCACATCATATTTTTGGAAATTCAAAGGACAACAATTTGAGTTCAATTTAGGACCAGGGTCCAAACTATAAATTGTCTGATTCCAAAGATAATTATTTTTCTAACATTGCTTTTGTAAAATAATTTTTAATAACCTTATTTTATGATGTTTTATCTTACAACTTAGATAGTTAACACTTGAGGTAAAACTATTAAAAAAATTCTACAACATGTATCCTAATAGTGAGTATATAATAGGCATGTATAAATTATGTCTTTGTGGAATTATGTATAAACGAAGTACCATTACAGTAATTTTTATAGTTCACCTGGATTAAAAACAGGAATAAAATTAAAAAAATATAGTGATAATTTCCATAATGTCATCTTTTGGTTGTATGACTGTTTCTCATGTATAAAGTGCTTTCAATTTCATTATCCTATTTGATTTTCACAATGAGGTAGATACTATTATCCCCATGTGATGGATAAAGAAACTGACACTCAGTGAGGTTAACTGATATATTGAGAATTTGCAGAATAATGAAAAACAAAACAATTTAAAACAGAAACAGAGCTCACTAAGTATTGCTTAGGATGTTTCCATCCTCTTAATATAGAATCATATGAGAAGTAACATAAAATGGCATTTTTAAGGAAAAATATCAGCTGCTATAAAAATAGGATTTAAAGTTCAGCTGCGATTTATATATAACAATTGAGTTTTTTCATTGAACTTTTCTCCAAAGGAACTCAGCAGTGTAATTTAACAAACCAGCTTCCACTATAAAATAAGGCACAAACAGATTTTATCAAGCACTTGTTAACAAATCCAATGGGAATGATTTATTGCTCTTAAAATAATATGCTATTAGAAAATAAAAGTAACTTTTCCTATACCAATAATACCTAGAAATCATCAAGAATGATGTCTTTTCTCAAAATTTCGGTTTGGAAATATCCACAAGATACAGGTGCAGCAGCAGAGTTTGAAAAATAAACATATTATCACCTATTATAAGGAATTTGTGCCTACACTTGAGAAAAATAGACACACAATGTCATAAAAAGAAAAATAGAAAAATATGAAGAAAAATAAAAGTGGAGGAAAGAGTTATGAAGAAAGCCAGAGGATGACACTACACAGCCCTTGAGTAAATGGCACGCTGACACCAGGAATCTGGAGTGAGTGATCTGTAAGGTGAAGTACCCTGTAGATAGACAGAACTGGAATCTGGGTGCCACGCGAGTGTACAGAAAGGCAACACAGAGCCACAGACATGGAAAAGTCACCATAATGCCAAGGGTCCCAAAGTCCTCATAGTTGTGGCCCTTGCTCTGTGCAGGTGACTTTTTCCCCCCAAGTATCTCCTGACTCTGTCTGAGCAAAGGCCATGACCTTGATTCCCAGACAGCAGAAGCCAGGACACTTTACAGCAGAGCAGCAGATGCTGTCCAGACGAGGGAAAGATGATTCCTAGCACTTCCATCCTACACTCGACCAAGGATCCTTTCCCCAGGATCAGGATCCTGATCTTTCTCAGGGTTACTCCTATAGTAGATTGTCTCTTAGTCCACAGTACCTTACCTGTGAGCAGAAGTTCTTACTGTCAATAAATCTAAAGTCACTCACCACTACCACACCCACATGCAATCTCACCAAGGGAGAATCTCCTTTCAGTTTCTACCCAAAAGAAAAAGCATACACTCCCAGCTCTGAAAACTTAAGAGACTTTCTTGGTTTAACTTCTAGGTGCACACCCTGGTCTATGCTGACCTGTAACCACCCCAGGTTATCCTGAGGCATAACTGGCCCTGTGACCCTGTGTATGTGACTGTTGGATTATTCCAGTGTAATCTGTGAAGACCTGTAGGATAAGTATGGGGTACCCTGAAGTAAACTGTGAATTCCCACCATCATTTATTTGAGGATAGTTTGGTTTTTAGAAAGGTAAACTTGGTGCTGTGCACATTGTAACTGACTAGCAATTTTTCATCTCTCATTCCTCTCAAATCTTTCCCTCTTGCGAGCTTCTAATGTCTATTATACGCCTCTGTATGAACACACATCAATCATGTAACAAAAACCATTGATACCATCAGCAATCTATTGAAATAGATTAAAAAATAAAATAAAATAATTAATAGATGTAAATTATAATGGGAAGAGGAAGAAAAGTAAAACCAAAACTTAGAAGACAAAGCCTGGTGCTGTGTGAAGTGAGAGCTCCCTTTTCCCTCTGCATTTCAATCTCTTGTGTATATAAACTCTAGTTGTTGTAGAAGATCTGAAGGTCTGATCCTGCATGAGGATACTATAATGGTGTTCAGTTCCTGTGGCAGGCTGGGAGAAAAGAAGTTATAGAACCCAAGATTTAAAAAGAATCAATTTCTCTTGGAAAACTAACAAATGAGGTTCACATGGTTTACTACTGTTACTTGTGATATGTAAAAGGTGATCAAGTGTATCCATATAGGGTCAGAGTAGATCAAGCTTTCACTCTTCACAGACGACATGATTGTATATCTGGAAAACCCCAGGGATTCAACTACAAAACTCTTAGAAGTGATCAAGGAATACAGCAACGTCTCAGGTTACAAAATCAATACTCACATATCTGTAGCCTTTATATATACCAACAATAATCAAGCTGAAAAAACAGTCAAGGACTCTATTCCTTTTACAGTAGTGCTGAAGAAGATGAAATATTTGGGAGCTTACCAAAAAAAAAAAAAAAAAAAAAAAAGGACATGAAAGATCTCTATAAAGAGAACTATGAAATTCTGAGAAAAGAAATAGCTGATGATGTTAACAAATGGAAAAACATACCATGCTCATGGCTAGGAAGAATCGACTTTCTTAAAATGTCCATACTACCCAAAGCAATATAACATTTTAATGCAATCCCTATTAAAGCACCATTGTCATACCTTAAAGACCTTGAAAAAATAATATTTATTTCATATGAAATCAGAAAACACCTCGAATAGCCAAGAAATTATGCAGAAATAAAAAAAAAATCAGGAGGAATCACACTACCAGATCTCAGAGAATACTGTGAATCAATAGTGATCAAAACAGCATGGTACTAACACAAAAACAGAGAGGTAGATGTCTGGAACAGAATAGAGAACCAAGAGATGAACCCAGCTACTTACTGTGATTTGATCTTCGATAAGCAAATCAAAAACATTCAGTGGGGAAAAGACTCCCAATATAACAAATGATGCTTGGTGAACTGGCTGGCAACCTGTAGAAGACTGAAACTGGATCCACACCTTTTACCATTAACAAGGATAAACTCTCACTGATAAAAGATTTAAACTTAAGACATGAAACTATAAAAATACTAGAGGAAAGTGCAGAGGAAACACTTGAAGAAATTGGCCTGGGTGAATATTTTATGAGGAGGACCCCCCGGGCAATTGAAGCAACACCAAAAATACATTACTGGGATCTGATCAAACTAAAAAGCTTCTGCACTGCCAAGAACACAGTAAGTAAAGCAAGCAAACAGCCTTCAGAATGAGAGAGGATATTTTCAGGTTATGTCTCTGAAAAAGGTTTAATAATCAGAATACACAGAGAACTCAAATGTATTAGCCTGTAATCCCATCGCAGTGTGGGCAAGGGACTTGAATAGAAACTTCTCTGAAGAAGACAGACGCCCGGCCTACAGACACATGAAATAACGCTCAGCATTCTTAATCATCAGAGAAATGCAAATCAAAACCACTTTGAGATATTATCTAACTCCAGTAAGATTAACCCACATCACAAAATCCCCAAACCATAGATGTTGGTGTGGAAGGAAACATGTCTGCACTGCTGGTGGAAATGCAAACTAAGATGCTCCTTTTGGAAAGAAGTTTGGAGATCACTTAAGGATCTAAAAATAGACCTGCCATTCAATCCTGCAATATCCAGAAGACCAAAAATCACATCATAACAAAGCTATTTGTATTAGAATGTTTATTGCAACCCATTTCATAATTGCTAAGTCATGGAAGAAGTCCAAGTGCCCATTGATCCACGAATGGATTAATAAATTGTGGTATACGTACACCATGGACTATTATACAGCCTTAAAGAAAGATGGAGACTTTACCTCCTTTATGTTTACATGGATGGAGCTGCAACATATTCTTCTTAGAAAAGTATCTCAAGAAATGGAAGAAAAAGTATCCAATGTACTCAGTCCTACTATGAAACCAATTTATAAACACCCACATTTCCATATGAAAGCTATAACCCAACTACAGCCCAAAAAGAAGAGGAAAGAGGAGGGGGAGGGGAGAGGAAGGGACAGGATGGGTGGAGGGAGGGTAATTGGTGGTACCACACCTATGGAGCATTTTACAAGTGTACATGTTAAATCTACTAAGTGTAGAACATTAATGTCATAACCCAATAGCTAAGAAAATGAGACGAAGGCTATGTTAACAAGTTTGATGAAAGTATTTCAAATTGTATGTAAAACCAGCACATGGTACCCCATAATTGTATTAATGTACACAACCATGATTTAATTTTTTAAAAAAGAAAGAAATACATGGATAAGTGTATAATGACTTTGTAACTTGATACTTTGGTGAATTTGTCAATTCCAGGAATCTCTTAGATGAATCTTAGGAGTTTTCTAGACATATCATCAGCAAAGAGGGATTGTTTCATCTCTTTTTTACCCATTTGGGCACCCTGGATTTCCTTCTCTTGCCTAATTGTTCTGGCAAGACTGTCATCAGTATGCTGAATAAAAGTGGTGAAAGTGGGTAACCTCGTCTGGTTCCTGTTCTTTCAATATTTCCCTGTTCAATATGATATTGTCTATAGGTTTACCATATATTGCCTTTATAATTTCGAGTAATGTCCCATCTAACCTATTTTGTTGTGTGTTCTTGTGAAAGGGTGCTGAATTTTTTCAAGGGCTTTTTCTGAATCATTGAAAAGATCATCTGGTCTTTGTATTTGCATTTATTTATGTGGTGAATTATATTTATAGATTTATGTATGGTGAATATTCCTTGTGTCTCTGGGATGAAGCCCTCTTGGTCATGGTGAGTTATTATTTTTTTTTTTTTGATTTGCTACTGAACTCTTTGCTAAATTTTTATTGAGAATTTTTGCATCTATATCCATAAGGGATATCGGTCTGTAACTTTCTTTTTCAGTTGTGTCCTTTTCTGGCTTTTGTATCAAGGTAATACTGCCTTCATAGAAAGAATTGGGAAGATTCCTTCCTTCTCAATGTTATGGAATAACTTTTGTGGCATAGATTTGAGTTCTTCTTTATACCGTTGGTAAAATTCAAGTGCAAACCCATGTAGTCCTGGACAGTTTTTTAGTTGGACAATTTTTTTATTGTTGCTTCAATTGTAATGTTTGATATTGGTCTGTTCAGGAGTTCTGTTTCTTCCTGATTGAGACTCAGGAGATTTTATGTCTCCAGGAATTGGTCAATTTTTTCCACACAAATCAGCTTTTGTATATGCCAACAATAGTCAAGCTGATAATCAAATCAAAGATGCCTTTCACAATAGTTAACAAAGAAAATAAAGTACCTAGGAATATACTTACTGAAGGAGGTGAAAGACCTCTATAAGGAGAATTATGAAGCACTGAGGAAGAAATTTCAGAGGATATAAACAGATGGAAAAAAATATGCCAACAAACCATTAGCTAGAACAATTAAGAATACTAAGTGAGACAACTCAAACAAATAAAATTAGAATTTAAAAAAGAGCTCAATTTATAATCACCAACATGTGGAAACAACTTGAATGCTGATCAATTCACAAATGGATAAACCATAGTGCATGTATACTATTCAGACACAAAGAAATATAAAGACTTTGTATCTTTTGTATTTACCTGAATGGATTTGGAGACCATCCTCCTATGTAAAGTATCACAAGAATGGAAAAGCCAGCATCCAATGTACTCAATACTAATATGAAACTAAATGAACTACTATAAATGAACTACTATAGGCCACCCAAGGGGGGAAAAAAAACAATTAAATTCAAGTGGGGGTAAGAAAGGGGAGGGGGTGGGGGACAGGAGATGAGAGTTGCTAAATTTTTACTTAATGGGTGCAATGTAGGAGTAAATGGCACACTCCCTGGGTGAGGAGCTCAACCAAATCCTGGGCTTTTGATTAACAAATGCAAACAATACAATCTAATTTTTGTACCCATATATATTTATTTATTTATTTTTTATTTTTTTAAATTATAGATAAAAATATGCACCATAGATGAGGCCCAACCCATCAGGGTGATGGGTTGTGCCCATATATTAATATGAAATTTTTTAAAAAGGAGGCATCACAATAGATTCCTCGTGCATTTAAAAAATCATAAGGGATTATCAACAGTTACATGCCAATAAATTGGATAATAATATAATAGAAATGGATAAATTCCTAGAAACATACAATCTGTCAAGACTGAGGCAAGAGGAAATAGGAAATATGAACAGATCAATAATGAATAAGTTGATTTAATCAGTAATTAAATACTTCTCAATAAAGAAAAGTTGAGCACAAGATGATTAGACAGTTAAGCTTTGCCAAAAATTTAAAGAAAAATCAAGATCAATCATTCTTAAACTCTCCCAAAACATAGAAGAAGAGGTAATATTTCTGAACTAATTTTAGGAGCCCAGTATTACCTTGATACTAAAGCCAGGCAAAGACACCACAAGAAAGCAAAATTACAGGTCAATATCTCTGATGAGCATAAATTTTAAAATTCTCAATAAAACCCTCAATAAAAGTACTAGCAGATCTGTAGTAACCTCAATCAGAAATGACAAAGGGGAAATAACAATTGATGCCACAGAGATACAAGAGATTATCTCTGAATACTACCAGAAACTTTATGCCCAGAAATTCGACAATGTGAAGGAAATGGATCAATATTTGGAAGCTGTGGTATATGTACACGATGGAATATTATTCAGCCATAAAAATGGAGATTTTTTATCATTTGTACTAACTTGGATCGAGGTGAAACACATTGTTCTTAATGAAGCATCACAGGAGTGGAGAAGTATGAATCCTATGTACTCAATTTTGATTTGAAGACAATTAATGACATGGTGTGGCATGGGGGAAGAGGAGAGCAGACAGAGAAGGAGGGAAGGGGTGAAGGAAAGGAACAGAAGGAAAAAAAAGAACAAGAAAAGAAAAGAAAAGAATGTCTAATTTTCACATAAATTGGTTTTGATTTTAACCAAAGTATATTACTTAAACATTAATTTTTAACTCAACATGTTAATATGTTGCTTAGGATTTTGTATCCTCATTTATAAGCGACATATGTTTTGTAATTTCTGCTTTATAATAATATCTTTTCTCCAACTTTAATATCAGGTGTACCCAGATCAAGTAGAATGATTTTGATGTATTTCTTCTTTTTCTATTGTCTAAGATTTAGTATGATCTGTTTTTTAAAATTATCTTTTAATTTTATTTATAAATATTAGTTGTATATTTTTTGATACTTAAAAAAAATAAGAAGTTAACTGATGACTCCATACCAAGTCTCAGAGTCAAAGCATTCTATAATAGACATACTCTTATTTGACAATGTGAATGTTACTTTCTTTGCATTATTGTTATTATTATTGCTTAATATTTCAATGTAGGAATTGTCTGATTTCTTTTCTGAATGTATTTATGTTTGTTCACTCTTTACAAGGTTTTTGTTTCTAATCCTTATCTTAAACATTGTTATGATTATTAAATTTCAACTCTTTTTAATTTTGTGAAGGCAAAAAAAAAGAATGGAACCTAATTAACACATGTATATATAAAAATAAAAATAAAAATTTAAAAAGTACTTGCAAACTAAATTCAATAGCACATTAAAATAGATCATACACCATGATGAAGAGAAATTTTTTTCTAAAATGCAAGTATAGTTCAAAATATGCAAATCAGTCAATGTAATACAGCACATTAATGGAATGAAAGAAAATGCCACGTGACCATCTTAGTAGATGCAGAAAAAACATTTGACAAAATACGACATCCTTTCATAATAACAACTTTCAAAGATATAGGGATAGAAAGAACTTACCTCAATACAATAAAAGTTATGTATGAAAAGGCCATAGCTAACATCATAATGTTTTCCCTCTAAAATCTAGTATAAAGATTCCCAGTCTTACTGCTTATACTCAATAAAATACTGGCAATCCTAGCCAGAGCAATTAGGAAAGGAAGAGAAATAAATGTTATTAAAATTGGAAAGAAAAAGGTATTACCCCTGTTTTCAGATGGCATGATCATATGTGTAAGAAACATTAGTGACTCAAGAAAAAGCTGTTAGAATTAATAAACAAATTCAGTAAAATTCCAGAATACAGAATTAACATGCAAAAAAATTGTTCCTATTTACAAACAGCAAGCTATCTAAAAAGAAAATTAAGAAAATAATCCCATTCATAATGGCAAAAATAAAAATAAAATATTTAGGAATAAATCTAATCATAGTGATGAACAACTTTTATACTGAAAATTATAAAGCATTGATGAAGAAAATCAAAGATGACACAAAAAATAGAAAGATCTCATGTTTATAGATTGGAGCAATTAATGTTGTTAAAATGTCCACAGTCATTTACAGATTTATTGAAATCCCCATCAAAATACAAATGGCATTAGTTTTAACCCCAGTGAGAAATCTCAAAAATCTCAAAACTATAGATGCTGGCGTGGACGTGTTGAGAAGGGAATACTTTTATACTGCTGTTGGGACTGCAAACTAATACAACTATTTTGGAAGAAAGTATGGAGACTCCTGAAAGAATTCATATTAGACTTCCCATTTGATCCTGTAATCCCATTGGTAGGCATCTACCCATAAGAAAATAAATTTATTTTATCAAAAGGACATTTGTATTAGACTGTTTATTGCAGTTCAATTTACAATCACCAAAATATGGAAACAACCCAAATGCCCACTAACCCAGGAATGGATTAATAAGCCATGATATGTGTATACCATGAAATATTATTCAGCCATTAACAAAGATGGAGACTTTACAACATTTGTATTAACCTGGATAGAATTGGAACACATTCTTCTTAGTAAAGTGTCACAAGAATGGAGAAGCAAGAATCAAATGTACTCAGTTCTAATATGAAGCCAGTAGACAGTCTAATACATACTCATGTAAGTGAAAAAATTAAATCAATTGAAGGTGGGGGTGGGGTGGGGAAATGAGGGAACTGGAAGAAAAGAGGAGGGAGGAGAATGGGGGAGTTAGTGTGTATGGCATACCTCTTGAGAGCGAGACACAATTATAAAAGGGATGTTACCTAAAAAATGCAAACAGTAGAACCTAAGTCTTTGTACTCTCAATGAACCTGAAACAACAACAAAAAAATATATATATACAAATGGTATTCTTTACAGAAATAGAAAAAAAAATCTTAAAAATTTGTATGGAACCACAAAAAGTATAAATAGCCAAAATAATTTCAACCATGAAGATAAAAAGCTAGTTTTTCAAAGTATATTATATTAGCTATAGTATAATTTACAAATACATTATAGAGCTATAGTAATCAGAGCAATATGGTACTGGTATAAAAACAAAATATGGACCAATGAAACAGAATGCGGTCCTCAGAATAAATCCACACATCTACTGTTAACTACTATTTAACAAGAGTTCCATGAACACACCTGAGAAAAGAATATTCTTCCCAATAAGTGTCACTGGGAAAATTGGAAATACACATGCAAAAGAATCACATTGGACCCTTATATAACACTATACATAAAACCCAATTCAAAATGGATTAAAGACTTAAACATAAGATCTGAAACAGTGAAACTACTAGAAGAAAATCTTTTTGACATTGACTTGGGCAACAATTTCTTGCATAGGACACCAGAAGTACAGAAAATACAATTTAAAAAAATTTAAAAATTGGATTGGATCAAGCTTCTGCACAGCAAAGGAAACAAACAAACAACAACAACAAAAAAAAAAAAAAGAAAGAAAGAAAGAAAGAAAGAAAGAAAGAAGAAAAATGAGTAAAAAGGCAACCCATGGTGTGAGAGAAAATGCCTGCAACTTATGTATCTGATTAGGTGTTAATATCCAAAATATACAAGGCACTCAGACAGCTCAAAGGCAAAAGCACAAATAACTCAATTAGAAAATAGGCAGAGTTTCAACTGACTTTTTCCAAAGTAGACATGTACATGGCCAGTAGGTATATGAAAAGGTGTTCAACATTGGTAATCATGAGAGAAATGCAAATCACAACCACACTAAGGTGTCATTTACACCTGTCAGGATGGCTATCATCAAAAAGACAAGCTACAGCAGCTGTTGGTGAGCGTGTAGAGAAAGTGATTCTTATACACGGTCAGTGGGAATATACATCATGCAGCCACTATGGAAAACAGCATGGAGTTTCCTCAAAAGTTAAAAATGGAATATCTTATGATCCAGGAATCCTAATTCTGGACATATATCCAAAGGAAATGCAATCAGTATGTTGAAAAGATATCTGCACTTTCGTGATTATTGCAATATTATTCATGATAGCTAAGATATAGAAACAAAATGATTAATGGATAAAGAAAACGTGTATAAATACAACAAAGTACTTTTTAAACTTTAAAAGGAAAGAAATACTGCCATTTGCAACAACATTCATGAACGTGGAGGAAATTATGCTAACTGAAATAAACCAGATACAAAAAACAAATGCTGCATGCTCTCCTACTTATGCAATCTAAAATAGTCAAACTTATAAAATCACAGAGTAGAATGATAATTTCCAGGTACCATGAGGGATAAATGGAAAAAGGTTAGTTAAGGGGTGTACATTTTTTAGTTATGCAAGATAAACACATTTTAGAAGACTAATGCATGTCAGTGTGATGATAGTTGACAGTGTATTGCACACCTGACATTTGCTAAGAGAGTAGATCTTACAGGGATTTTACAAGACTCACACAAAAATGGTAACGGGGTGAGTTATACTTAATAGCTTGATTGTGATGATCATTTTGCAATGTATTCATTTATTAAAACAGATGTGGCATTCCTTAAATATATGCAATTTTAATTTGTCAATTATACCTCAGTAAAGCTTTAAAAAATGAATATGTGCTAAGTGACTGAATGAATGATTAATAAAAAGACACAACTAAAATCTGACAGTATCCCTTAACCCCACAACTTCCATACCCTTCTTCCAAGGTCAACATTAGGATGTCCACACTGTTATCAACTCAAGAACTGTGATGATCTAAACCTGCAGAATGTTTAGTTTAAAAGCTTCTGCACAGCCAAGAACACAGTAAGTAAAGCAAGAAAACAGCCCTCAGAATGGGAGAAGATATTTGCAGGTTATGTTTCCGACAAAGGTTTAATAACCAGAATCCACAGAGAACTCAAATATATAAACAAGAAAAGAACAAGTGATCCTATCGCAGGCTGGGCAAGGGACTTGAAGAGAAGCTTCTCTGAAGAAGACAGGCGCATGGCCTACAGACATATGAAAAAATGCCCATCATCTTTAATCATCAGAGAAATGCAAATCAAAACCACTGTGAGATATCATCTAACTCCAGTAAGATTAGCCCATATCACAAAATCCCAAGACCAGAGATGTTGGCATGAATGTGGAGAAAAGGGAACACTTCTACATTGCTGGTGGGAATGCAAATTAATACACTCCTTTTAGAAAGATGTTTGGAGAACACTTAGAGATCTAAAAATAGATCAGCCATTCAATCCTATAATTCCTTTACTAGGCATATACCCAGAAGACCAAAAATCACATCATAACAAAGATATTTGTACCAGAATGTTTATTGCAGCCCAATTCATAATTGCTAAGTCATGGAAAAGGCCCGAGTGCCCATTGATCCACGAATAGATTAATAAATTGTGGTATATGTACACCATGGAATATTATGCAGCCTTAAAGAAAGATGGAGACTTTACTTCTTTCATGTTTACATGGATGGAGCTGGAACATATTCTTCTTAGTAAAGTATCTCAAGAATGGAAGAAAATGTATCCAATGTACTCAGTCCTACTATGAAACTAATTTATGGCTTTCACATGAAAGCTATAACCCAATTATAACCTAAGAATAGGGGGAAGAGGGAAAGGGCGGGGAGGGAGGGGGGAGGTGGGCGAAGGGATGGTGATTGGTGGGATTACACCTGCAGTGCATCTTACAAGGGTATATGTGAAACTTAGTAAATGTAGAATGTAAATGTCTTAGCAAAATAACTAAGAAAATGCCAAGAAGGCTGTTAACCAGTGTGATGAAAATATGTCAAACGGTCTATAAAACCAGTGTATGGTGTCCTGTGATTGCATTAATGTACACAGCTATGATTTAATAATTAAAAAAAAAACAAACCTGCAGAATGGTTATAACTACTTCTGTCCTCCCAAGATTTAAATGTATTTCATATTCTTCCACTGCCATGTAAAATTCTATTAAAAGCTTGTGCCGAGAGCTGTGCAGAGGCCACTAGGCTCAGACTTCACAACAGCTGCCAGCCTGCTGACATCTGCAGCTTTTATTTGCCTAGGTGATATGTGGCACTTTTGAAGAGACCCAGGCTTTCTAGAAATGACAGGCTTTGCCTGAAGAGAAACATGAAATAAACCTGAATTGGAGAGCCATTACCGAATGGGTAAGGTGTGACGGAATGACTATCCATAAAAAGCAGCCAAGTGGCTCAGCTCTGAACTGCCACAGATGAGCCTTATAGTTGTGATTAAGTTCAGTCCTCTGTGTATTTATGGCGGTTGTCTTCTAAACTAAGAGTAAGTCAAGTTATAGAAGCTATAGGAATCTGATTCTCCCATTTACAGTGTAAGTGATGGGGGTGGGGTGGGGGTGGATGGTGAGGAATTGACCGTTTTCCAGAGTCAAAAGGGGCCAGATAAATGAAAGTTCTGGCTGTAGACATTGTCAAGATAGATAAAAGAAATTTCTGACAGTATAATACCTATCAATAAATAAGCTTCTTTTAATGCATTGAATAGATTGTTTTACACATACAAAGGTAATATGTGCTTGAGGTAACATATCAAACCACTCAGATCCCCTTACCTGAAATAATGATGCTAATTTTTTTGGTTCGTGTCCTTCCATACTTTTCTTTATGCTCTTAAAACACTGACCATGAATTATGTAAAATATGAAATCCTTGGAAGCAGAAATTTTTGTCTACTTTGTTCACTATTTCATCTTTAGTTTCTAAAACAGAGGTTGGCATATGATAGGGACTTAGTAAGTATTTGCTATCTGTGTTATATTCCATCAATTCTATTAAGTATATATACCCTTTCCTCCCATGTTTAACAACATTGCAATTGGACTACATTTCACCACTTTACAGTATCTCACAATTTAAATTGGCAGCACTTTCTTGTTATTTCTTAGTGGTCTAAAGTAATATATTATAAGTAAAATAATGTATTGTAATGGCATGTGCTGAAGTTCTATACATACACACACACACACATACATATAGAGTTTAGTTATTTTCTTTTTTGATTTTTTTTATTAAATCAATACACATAGATCATGTATACATTAATGCATTTACCGGGTACAATGTGCTAATTTCATATAGAATTAGGAACACTTACATCACACTGCATAATGCAAGGGTACATGTCGGATCTATTAAGTATAGAGTATAAATGTTTTAACACAATAAGTAAACTAGATGAGATATAAGCTCTTTTCTTTTCTTTTTTTACTTTTTTTAATTGTTGGGGATTCATTGAGGGTACAAGAAACCAGGTTAGACTGATTGCATTTGTTAGGCAAAGTCCCTCTTGCAATTGGGCCTTGTGATCCTTTACTTTTTTTAAAAACTAGAGTCATTCTATATATCATTCTGAAAGTTGCTATTTTACTTAGTGTTTCATGGATATCTTCCCAGATCAACACACTTAACTCTAACTCATTCTTTTACTTTATGGGATAGATGTAACAACTTATCTATTCTCCTATTTATGAACATTATGATTGTTTCTACTTTGTTTTTAATTCTACACAATGCTGTAGTAAATATGTACATATCCATGTGTGTAGCTATATATTTATGAATTATATTAACTTTTCTTTTAATATTTATGAATTATTATAACTTTTCTATTTATAGAAAAATGTATCTAATGTTACTGATGACTTATAGGGTATCATTGTCATTTACTTTAAAAGATACACCACAGTACTTTCCAAATAATTTCCAGTAGTTCATAGTTTTACTAGCAACATAAGAATAGTTGATTTTCTTACCTTCTTACCAGCATTATCAATTATTATTTTACCATTATTAATCAATTTAGTAGCTTTAAAAAGATAGCTCATGTATATCACAATGGGTATAACACCTTTGGGAGTATTTCCTTCTCTAAACCTTAATTTTCAATCTTTCAGGAAAATAATATTGTCTTAACTATTAAATATAATTTAAATTAAAAATATTGTTTATATTTTGGATGTGTATCCATATATTCTTCATATCATGGATATGGAAAACATTCTGTCCTTAATGTTCTGGATGTTTAGCATAGGATAGCAAAATAACACTAGTGTTGAAATTAAAAGATCTTAGAGTAAATGTTTGTTTTCTCCTATAAGAAGCCATCTGACTTTGGCCACATTATTTAAATCTTTGTTCATTGGTTTCATTTTTAAGATTCAATATAACCATTTATTAATCCACTTAGCTAATATTTTTATGCCATTATGACAACCAATCTTTGAAATAATGCTAGGAAGAATAAGAAGTCATCCCACTTTCACATTGTGTAACTTACATAGGGTGCAGAATGGAAATGAAAGGAGAGAAAAAGCAAGGAGACCATTCAGAAGCCATGGAATGAGTCCTGGTGAGAGGTGTCCTAATTAAGGAGTTGGCTAAAGAGACGTGATCAGTGTGAAAATGCATTTAGAATAAAACAACAGGAAATAATGATCAAATGACTGTTGGAAGGAGCAAGAAGGGGAACCAGGTGTACTTGAAAACTAGGAACTGACAGGCTAAGAAACAGGAAGAGGGAGGAGCTTACTTTGTAAATGGAGCTGGACTAATGGAGGTTGTTTTTAAAGGTAGAGAGGAACATTAAATATATAGCCTGGGAAGATGGTGTAGGGTATGAGTGTGGAAGTGACTGTCCCTGGGACAAATCTCCAAAGCATCTGGCTCTTGAGAGCCTGTTACATTTTGCGTTCTGTCTCTTTTCTCTCCACTTCTTTTACACTCTATGGAATACAAGCACTTTGAGGGTAAGCCAGTATCTTATTTAACATTACCAGTGTCTAGGTCCTAATTATTAATAGGAACCAATAACAATTTTCTAAATGAATGAAATCAGGATCTGAATGCAAGCTGAATCCAGACCATATCAACTATAGTCCTACTTTCAGAAGGATTAAATGATGTAGAAGTTCCATAACATAAGACCAAAATATTACTATTATTTAGTAAGACATAATTCTTCTATCATTTTTCTGTCTTTTTTTTCTTCCATCTCCTTTTGTACAGATTTAAATATGGAGCCTTTATATTACTTATTTATAGATAATGCAAAATATTTTAGAAAATACTGATGATATGCCTTACTGTACCAGCCTTTGCCCACAGAATGTTTTCTACCCATATGCATCGATGTTTTGACCTTCTATTCTGCATGAGCCAAACAGCCCGGCCAGGTGCGTCAGGAGGGGCCAGCTCTACCAGAGGTGTGTGGTGATGGATATGAGTAGGTTTGACTGTGGTTGGACACAATAATAGATTTATAACATCTCTAGGCAAAGTGGTGGGGGATAAATGTCCTTGTATGGGGAGGAATATCAAAATGGATTAAAGAAAGAAAAAAATATGACAGATGAAGCCTTGGGAAAGGCTGTGAAACAAGACATTTCAATAATAGGTGCCTAACATTTCAATGTTTTATCTATAGCTGGGATTTGCTAACCCTTCAAAGTTGATAGAGCCCTTTTACACATCATTCATTTATTTATTTACTACACATCAAACAGCTACTAAAGTTTAAGAAAAAAAATAAATGGCTCATGCTGTCACAAGGGTTCTGACATTGAAGGAATAAGACTTGGCCAAAACAAAAGTCCTGGACTCTGACTGGCAAATATACATCTCCTGGGAGAGAGTCACAGGAGGGTGAGCTGAGAGGCAGAAGCATGGGCAGCAGGGGTCCTCTCCCAAGGAGGTCACACAGATGTGCGGCATCTCTGGCCCTCTAAGGAACTTATGGGAATACCAGACAAGAAAGTGATCACTTCCTAACTGCACGATAAGTATTACCAAAGCAAGGGAGGCAGAGGAATGTCAGGAGAAGTAGAGAAGACAAATTTAACTGGAGTGGTCCGTGAAGGCTCCACAGTAGAAATGGACTCCCCCGTGTCCAGTGAACAGGGTTTGCTCAGTTGGTCACGGAAGACGATCAAACTGAAGGACCAAGGAGCTCAGCTGACTCACCCAAGATCAGGGCTCAAACATACTTTTTTTATTTTTAAAACCTAGTATTTTTGTCTTGTAATAACCAACAGTGATTGTAGACCATTTATTGAATAATTATTCTATCTAAATCCCTTAAAATAATACTGGATGTCTGGTTTGTACCAGAACGGTTTTAAGTATGTAAATCTACAACATATTTCATTCTCCTGTCAACCCTATGAGGCAGATACTACGTATCATTAATCTTCTCATTCTACAAGTAAGAAACTGAGGCACTAGGGAGTTAATCGCAAATGTAGTAACTGAAGATCTAGGTTTTTAATCCAATGTTGTGTTTTCTTTCCCTCCTTCCCTCCCTCCCTCCTTTCCTCTCTTCTTTTCTTCCTTTCCCTCTTCCTTCCTTCCTTCCTTTCTTCCCTCCTTCCTTCTTTCCTTCCTTCTTTCTTGCTTCATAACCCAGGCTGGAATGTACTAAGCTGCAGCCTCAAATTCCTGGGCTGAAAAGATTCTCCTGGCTCATTCTTTCAAGTAGCTGGGGCTATAGGAATGCACCACTAGGCCCAGTTGTATATTTTAATTTTATACAGAGATGAGATTTTGCCCAGTCTTGCCTCCAAATCCCAGCCTCAAGTGATCTTTCTGCACCTTGGCCCACCAAAGTGTTAGGATTACAGGGCTGAGTCACTGCTCCCAGCGTCTGCATTTGTCATCTTAACCAGTATGCTTTACTGCCTGAGTTTAACACCAACAGACACTCACTTAATGAACTTACTCTAAAAGATGAAATTCACAAAGAAGAATATTAAATTTAAAAGGAAAGACTAAGGCGACCCCTGTGGCTAAGTGAGTAGGGCACCGGCCGGTCCCATATACTGAAGGTGGCAGGTTCAAACCTGGTCCCAGACAAACTGCAACAAAAAATAGCTGGGTATTGTGGTAGGCACCTGTAGTCCCAGCTACTCAGGAGTCTGACACAAGAGAATCGCCTAAGTCCAAGAGCTGGCGGTTGCTGTGATGCCATGGCACTCTACCAAGGGTGACAAAGTGAGACTCTGTCTCTAAAAAAATTTTTTTAAATAAAATAAAAATAAAAGGAAAGACTGTTTCAATAAAGAATGGTATACAAAGAAACAGGCAAAGGGGTCAACTGGAACAAAATTTTTTGCATAAAACAACAATAGAACTATTAATTTGTAGCAGAAAATGAGGATAAATTAAAGTGTAGCCAATAATAGCATGTAAGAGAAGAGATGGAGGCTAATACTTTTAAGTATTTTTTTTTCCCTTTAATGATTACTTGAGCCCAGGAGTTTGAGGTAGACGTTAGCTAAGATGACGATGCCACTGCACTCTACCAAGGGTGACAGAGTCAGACTGTGTCTCAAAATAATAACAATGATAATTTCTCGAGGAAGATAGAGAAATTTATTTATATTAGAATCTCTTTAGGGTAGATGCTAACATTTTAAGCATAGTCTATAGAGATAGTTTTTAATCTTAAATAAACAGATAATGAATGGAAAAAAGAATATCCCTTTCAAAAGAAAGCAAGAAGGGAGAAAAAAAGCTTTAAAAATCAGTACATATAAAACACAAGACAATATAGTAAGGTAAATAAAAATAAATCTGTAATTACCAATATAGATTGTAAAAATGTAAGTGACTAATCAGTAAATGAGTACAACTTGGACTATTCAGCTACATACTATCCATAAGAATGCAGTGTCTAACAGGTAGAAAGCACCAAGAAACAAAAACTGATATAGCAATATTGACATCAAGCGAATAGATTTTAAGTGAAAATTATTAGGGGTAAAACCTTCACTGTGAAAAAAAAAAAAAAAAGAAAGTATAACAATTCTTAAAATCAATAGAATTTAAAGATGAAATCTGAAAATCCACCAAATACAGTGGGAGTTTGAATGCACTCAATATTTGATAGTATTTTCAGTAATTGATAGAGGAATAAATGAATATTTAATAAACCAAAATAGATGGTTAGACCAAAGCATTAACAATATCAAGCTAATGGATAAATATAGAGCTTATGCCCCATAACAAAAGAAGTTATGTTCTTTTTAAGCACAAATGAAACATTCCTACTAATGGAACAGATGTCAGGCCCTAAAACAAGCATGATTGGGAAAAAAGGATATTATTTTAAAAAAGGCTTCTGACATAAGATTTACAAGGCAACATTAGAGTGAACAGTAGATTGTATAATGTCATTAACTTTCTCAAAGGGCAAAGGCATTTATGCTAGCCTCAGGGGGAAGCCAAGTAGAGAACTGAAAAATGTAAATCAAAAATTAAAAATTACAAGTACATGGTCCCTTTCCTCTTGCTACTCAAATACCCTTTGTAGAAGGCTTGTGTTAATTCTCATAAGAACCTTAAAGTATTTGTTAGTACTGGGCTTTGTAAACAGATTCATCAGAGTAAATTAATAAATTCTGTTCTCCAGAAACACCACGGTATAGAACTGAGACCTTCCACTCTTGCTGCAAGACTTTTGTCATACTTATTACCAGGTGGATGAGAATGAGAAAGTCACTTCTTTGTTGCCCTACCTTATCAAAGAAAGTGCTATATTTGTGAGAATATTTATAGAGAAAACCTTTCCCTTGGCCATTTTCAGAACAGGCCAAAATACTTAATTCTCTCTTTGAAATGAGATAGTTATTACTTTCCTTTCTAAGCTGCTGATTTTAAAAGAAAATCAATATAGATTGTGTTTGGGGCTAGTAAGAATCTACTTCTACAGTAATTTCAAGTACATTGTTTTTTATCCATTCAATATGTTTCTCCAACCTATATAGCATTGTTCTATTATAATCAAATCACCATAAAATATCAAAGAATCTTTCAGGAGCAGACACAGTACTCTGGAGAGTATTTCATTCTAAAAAAATTTCACCGTTTTGATCAGATCACTTAAAATACTTTTATGGCTCTCTCAGTCTACAAAGTCACACATAAATTATATAATGCAGCTTTTCAAATGTGTAGGGCATTACATTTTAAGTAGACTAGACAGAGGTGGGAAAAATTACCATATAAAAATAGAAAGAATAATTAAAGAGAAAAGAAGGCAAACTTCAGAATGATCCAGAATTGTGCAAAGACCTAGGTTCTACAAATCTAGAACGCATTTAAACTAAATTCTTCAATTAGAGATTTGCAAAGTGGTCTAATCCCAAGCCTCAAATCTAACAATCAGTAGCGTGTCACTGTGAATTCTCAATTCACAATTTTGTTCTGGTTAGGCCCTGAACAGATTGGACAGTGCCTGCCCACTTTGGGAAGTACAAATTTTCTTTGCTTCATTTACTCACACAAAGGCTAATCTCTTGTGGAAACACCCTTGCACACACTCTCAATGTTTGACAAGCTATTCAGGCATCTCTTAATCCGGTCAAGTTAACATATAAAATTAAATAGCAAACGTGTGTTTGCAAAGGTTACAAAGCATGGTTTTGCATGTTGTCTTGGCTTGGTTTCTCATAAAAGCAGAACCTGAGAGAAGGGCTTATGTTCAGTAATTTGTTTCAGGTAGTGACTTCAGAGCATGAGAGTGGAGTAAAGAGAGTAGAAGGAGAGGCGAGAAAGCCAGTCCCGCTATTGTGCATTATTGAATTTGGTTACTGTGCTGGCTGTCTGGGGACCTCTGAGGGTGTGTGCATCTCAGACTTCTTCCCCAAAGCACTGGAGGGAGTAGTGTTTACTCCCCAATTTTAGGCTATAATTCCAGGAGATGTTAATTACTTGTCATTTTTGGTGTGTGTATATTCAGGAATGGTTGAGCAGGCTCATATCAAGTGTCCTACATGGCTGTGACGGAGTAACGTCAGGATACACCTGTGTACATGTGGTCCTCAGAAATGTCCAGAGAAAAACAGTGTGACAAAAGGATATGGCGGAAGATGCAAAACATTCCTGTTGGAAATGTTTCATCAGGAAGGGTGAATTAGAGACTGGGTAAGTCATATTGCTAGAAACTGCCTTGAAGCTTAAGTCACAGATCTGCTCTTCTGGCAAGCTCAGGCTAGTAGAAGACAAACCCACACCATCCAACCACTATGATTCTCATTAGGGTCCGTTTACTATGTCCCTGACCTGCTTTACTTGACCCAGTGCCTTGCCCATGTCCAATTTGTCCTAGGAGGAAAAACATACTGGAAAACCAGGAGAATCTCTTTGTACTTTATCTTATCACTGCTGCTGAAACCAAACCAGGACAAGCTAAAGGGCAAAACCATCAGGGGACAAATGAGGGGTATTTGCTAAAAGTTTTGAGAGAGGGAAACTAATTAGTATCACATAATCATGCCTGGATGAAGAAACTGGATGAAATTAAAAGACACGGGATGTCTTGAGGATAGGTTGGAAGTGAGGGTGGATACTGAGGTTGTCAGATGAGAATGAATGCAAGCTCCTAGCAGATACAAAAGCACTTGAGAGAAGAGCCATGTGATCTTTCTGACATAAAGGCTTAGTACATATTATCATAGATACCTAATAAACATCTAGCAATTAAAATATGCCTATCACATTAATTATGCATCTAATATTTTTAAAATGTCACATGCTGACTCCAGTGATGCAGTGGAAAAGGTGCAGAGCAGATGTAAGGTGATAAACTTGGTTTCTAATTCATTTTCCCCTTTCTTTTCTGCTGTATCATGCTGGAGAGATCAATCAAGCCTTCCTTGTAAACTCTGCATTGGTAAAAAGGTGATGCTGGTAAACTATATGCCGTATATACTCGAGTATAAGCCAAGTTTTTTCCGGCACAAAATTTGTGCCGAAAAACCCGAACTCGGCTTGTACTCGGGTCATACAGGTTATTTGATTCGGTGATTGTGATTTAGCTTGATTACCTGTTAAGCTATGGTTTTCTGCACTTTATTTAAAGTTTTAAAGTTGTTCTTGCTAGTTTACAGTTTTTCTGTAGCAATAAATATTGAAAAGCATTTAACCTACTGATTCCTCAATTATTGTAATTGTTTAGGGTATACATTTTTATTTTTGAAATTTACCAGCGGCTGCTGCATTTTCCACCTTGGCTTATACTCAAGTCACTAAGTTTTCCCAGTTTTTAGGGTAAAATTAAGGGGGTCGGCTTATACTCGGGTTGGCTTATACTTGAGTATATATGGTATATCATGGAAATTAAAAGGATTATGTGGTCTTTGTTGTTAATTCTATGTATGTGGTGAATTACATTTACAGATGTTCATATGTTGAATCATCCTTGCATCTCTGGGATAAAGCCCACTTGGTGAATTGTTTTTTGAAGTGGCACTAAATTCAATTGCTGAGAATATTTGCATCTATATTCATAAGGGATATTGGTCTGTAGTTTTCTTAGTTGTGTCCTTTCCTGACTTTGGTATGAAGGTGATACTGGCTTCGTAAAATGTACTTCGAGAGGATTCCTTCCTTCTCAAGTTCATGGAATAATTTATGTTGTGCATGTACCTGTTCTTCTTTGTAGGTTTGAAAAAATTCAAATGTGAAACCATCTGGTCTGGGACTTTTATCTGTTGGAATATTTTTTATTATTGCTTTAATTTTGATACTTGATTTGGGTCTGTTCAGGATTTCTATTTCTTCCTGACTGAGCCTAAGGCAGGACTGTGCTTCCATGAATTTGTCCATTTTGTTTCATTAATCTTCTGAATAATTCTTTTGTTATTTATTTCTTTAAGTTCTGAGTTTGGTTATTTTTTTTCTTCTGCCAAGTTTGGAATTGGTTTGTCCTTCCTTTTCAAGTTCCTGAAGACTATTCTTTAGATTGCTGATCTGTGATTTGTCTGTCTTTTGGATGTAGGAATTTAATGCTATGAGGTTTTTCTCTCTGTATTGCTTTTGCTGTATGAAACAAATTTTGATAATTTGTGTCTCCATCATCATTTAGTTCAAATAATCTTTTGATTTACATTTTTATTTCTTCCTTGACCAAATATCATTCAGCAGTAAGTTGTTTGGTTTCCACGACTTTGTGTAGAGATGAATATTTCTTTTGGAATTGATTTCTAATGTTATTCCACTGTGTTCTGAGAAGATACATGGAATAATTTCTATTTTTTAAATATGTTGAGATATATTTTGTGGCCTCAGATATGATCAGTCTTAGAGAATGGTCCATGAACTCATGTGGATAATGTATATTGTGTAGTTTTGGAATAGAATATTCTATAGAAGTCTGTTAGGCACATTTGTTCTAGAGTTCTATTTAAGTACATTGTTTTTGTGCTCATTTTCTGTCTGGAAGATCTGTCCTCTTCTCTTAGTGAGGTGTTAAAGCCCCTAGCCATTATGGCACTGCTGTTTATCATTTTGTTTAGATCAAATGGGATTTATGTTATGAGCCCAGGCCCTCCCATGTTAGGTGCATAAATATTTAGATTGTTAAGATTTTGCTCCCTTCACCATTGTAATGACCATCTTTTTCTTATTTTTTTTACTTTTATTGATTTAAAGTCTGTGTTGTCTAATATGCAAATGGCCATACCAACTTTCTTTTGATTTCCATTTGCATGGAGCAGCATTTTTTATCCTTTCACCTTGAGTTTAAATGAGTCATTGTGGGTTAGATGTGTTTTCCTAAGACAACAGATACTTGTCTTATATATTTTTATTTATTCATCCAGCATATGTCTCTTGAGTGGGTAATTCAAACCATTCACATTTGTTGAAAGAATTAATAAGATGAGTGAATTTCTGTTCATCCTTTTGGGTGACCCTTATTGTTTTATTTTTCCTCTAGACACAAGGTGTTATCTGGGCTCTGAACTTTAGCTTTTGGATGATTTTACACTGCTCAGTGTTTGTTGTGCTGATGAGTGCATAATGCAATTCTGAGCACTTTCTGCAGGCCAGGTCTTGTTTTTACATGTTCCCTTCATGTTTCCTTGTTGGAAAAAGTTTTTATTTCTCCTTCATATAAGAAACTTAGTTTTGCAGGGTACAAAATTCCAGGTTGGGCATTATTCTGTTTTAAAAGACTGAAAATGTAGCCCCATTTAATTCTGGCTTATAAAGTTTCAGTTGAGAAATCTACAGTTGGTCTGGTAGGTTTTCCTTTGCCTGTGACCTGTTTTGTCTTACTGCTCATAGGAGTGCCTCTTTCCTTTTTTGGGGGAGGGGGGATCAGAGTCTCACTTTGTTGCCTTTGGTAGACTTCTGTGGCATCACACCTCACAGCAACCTCAAACTCTTGGGCTCAAGTAATCTTTTTTGCCTCAGTCTCTCAAGCAGCTAGGACTTCAGGCACCTGCCACAACACTTGGCTATTTTTAGAGATGGGGTCTTGCTTGAGCTCGAGCTGATCTCAAACTCCTGAGCTCCTCTTTCATATTTACTTTGGACAGCCTAAAGACTATGTGTCATGGTGATTGCATGTTTGTGCTGAATCTCCCAGGAGTAGTATGTGAATCTTGTACTTGGATGTCTAGATTTCTACCAATACCAGGGAAATTTTCCTCATTTATTCACTCTGGTAAATTATCCACCCTTTTCTATTTTCTTCTTTGCTCTCAGGATACCTACAACTGTTATATTTTCCCTATCACATAATCTCACATTTCTTATAGACTTTGTTCTCTTATTCCTCTGTTCTATCTTTTCAACTGACTTGTTTAGCTTAATGATGTTTCTGTGTTTTGTCTGAAATTCTTTTATTCATTTGATCTAGCCTATTCTTAAAACTTTTCACTGTGTTTTGTATTTCCTTGTTTGCATTTTTCATTTCTAGAAGCTCTGCTTGATTTTTTTTAATACTTCAATTTCTTTATTCTTTGTCTACATTGTTTTTGTGGTTTCTTCGTGTTGGTTTTCTATTTTCTATATATATGTATTTTGTTGATCTTTCTTACAATTCATATTAAACATTTTTCACCTGTCATTTAAACCATTTCATTTAGGTTGGCATCCATTGGTAAGGAATTACTGATTTCTTTTGGTGTTGTCCTTTTGTCCCAATTTTTCATGTTCCTGGAGTTCTTCACTCATTCTTTCTCATCTGACATTTTAATCGAGAGCTGAGGGTGCTAGGGCTGGGTTATGGACTTTCCAGTCCCCAAATTGATATTTGTGCCATGAAGAGGAATGCTGGTTCTGAGTTGTCTTTGAGTGTTTTAGCAGGTTTGATGAACCTGTTGGGTTACCTCTGAGCTATTGTCTTTACCTCTTCCAAATGGAGTGCAATGAGATTGATCCCTCAGTCTAATCTTGGAGTGGTGGATTGTACTGGTGGAAGGAACTATGTTTAACTTTGGGGTTGTTCCTCATGTCATTGATAGTAGTTTACCTAGAGTTTGCAGTGAGGGGCCAGCTGTCAAGGTAATCTTTTTTTCCCATGTAGGCTCTGGCCCTCCAGATGGGGCACTTGAATACCCCAAGATTTAGGAGAGACCCTGGAGCGCCCATTGGATTGCTTGGTTCCTACTTTCCCTTAGGTGAGGGGAAGAGCAACACAGATCATGAGTGAACTGCAGGAGCCTGAGAGGTTTTGCTAAAGCTCAACCCAGCTCAGAGGTTGTTTATCTGGGCACTAGGGGAAGCTGCTGATAAGGAGTTCAGAGCAATCTCTTCAAGCCAGGAAGGCTATGTCTAGGGGAGGGGTCCGATTTGTGTAATTGAGAAGGCTCTTTCCCTCCCTGCCCTCTTTCCCAGTTTTTCTTCTGGGTGAAGTAAAAGCCCTTCTATTTGCTCCCTGGAACTTCATAGCCCTCTTCCCCAAGACCAGTCCTAGTCCAGTATTCTGTTGCCACCCCAAACTGGCTCTTGAACTACCCCATGGTCTGTGGTGTCTGACCTGCTAACTAGTGTCTTTGCTGTCAGCTGGGATAGGTACCTCTCGGCAGAGAGCACTTTCATGGTTGCTGTGGAGGAGGGGGTTAGGCAAACCACTGGCTCTCTGCACCACTCTTGCGTGTGGGGGCAGGCACCAGTCTGCTCCACCTATCCAGGCCACTAGTGCACAATTCACAAAATGGAGCACAGAGAATAGACCTCTCAGCACCAAGCACTCTTATGGTTGCTGTGGGGTTGGGGTGAAGGGTCCTCAGTCTCCCTGGGCCACTCTTGTGTCTACAGGGTGACCATCTGGCCCACCTGTCCAAGCTGCCAGCAGGTGACCCTGTGTGAGCGCTGAGAAAAACAGGTCTCAAAGCACGGAGCACTCACAGTTGCCATGGGAGATAGGAGTCATGGCCACAAATCAGCTAGGGCTCACATGGCTTTCATGATGCCGAGGATGGGGGATATGGAGAGGAAGAGGCATGGAGGTGTGAAGAAAGCTGGTTGAGGTGAAGGCTATGTTGATTATTAGGATGTAAGCACTCCAATTTGTACGAATAATCAACACATCGAATCCCATAATGGCATAAGTGTATTTATGAACTATGTATAAATGACTTAATAATAAAAAAAAAAAAAGCTGGTTCTCTGGTCCCTCATGGCACTGTCCAATGGGGTGAGAATTTTTGCATCTCACTTGCCAAAGGCACCCAAGTGGGGAAGAAGAAAGACTCTTATCCTTTCACTTGGCTACTGGCCGTCCTCTCATCTTCTTTCTACTTCTTTGCAACCCTTCTCAGTGGGCTTCCCCCAACCCCCACCACTATTGTCATTTCCTGCTCTCTGTACCTGAACTGTGATTGCTCTCAGCTCTCCTCAGTCCAACCTTCTACTTTGAATTGGGACAATCTGAAGACTAGTCTCTAGTTGGCCATCTTGTCTACCTCTTTTCTCGCTTGACACATTTGATCACCAGAAGTTTTAATAAAGTTTCTCACTTTATCATCCTGATTACCTTTATTAGCACTAAGTGCCTTGGTTAGCACTTTTTTCCCCCTATTTGAGACACCTTTGTAATTCCACGTTCACAAAGATACTTTCCATTGTTATTTTCTAGAACCAACTTAACCAGAATAACTTTCCATGATGAAAATCTTCTCTATCTGTGCTGGTAAATAAGATAGTCACTAGTCACATATTAATATTGAGCTCTTGAAATGTGCCTATTACTACTAATAAAATGAATTTTTAAAGTTAATTCAAATTTAAATAGGCACATATGGCCAGTGGTTATCTTATTGGATAGCACTATTTATTTATTTTAGTTTTTAAAAATTTTCAGTTTGGTTTGCAATTCGTCTGGAATGGAGTTTTGTTTATATGAAGAGTCAATTAACCCAGCACTGTATTTTGGAAATTGCACCTTTTGTACCCAGATTGCAGTGGAAATTTTATATCTACATACATGTATATGTGGTTGTCCTTCTTTATTCTATTCTGTTGTAAAATTTATCAGTCTTATTACACACTCTGTTAGTTATTGTAACTTTATAATATTATTTAGTTTACAGTATGGTAAGTCCAACACTTTTCTTTTTCAAGACTATTTTGACTATTCTTGGCTTTCCTTTGACTTTCCTAATTCCACATGAGTTTTCAAATTAACTTGGTATATAAAAAAAAATGCTGGGACTTGATTGCATTAAATCTAATGATAAATTGGAAATAATTAGCAATGTTAAATACTGCTTTTTGTTTGTAAATATAATAATTCCATTTAATTATCTTTTCTTCAAGTTTTTATATTGATAGCGTTATTGATGGTATTACAGTAACATTGAGAGTTTTACCTATTCTTTTCATTGGATGTAACATGCATAATTACAGAAGAGGTGTTCATATAGAACCACTGATGAACATGTTATCATTTAAGAAATTCCAAGGATCAAGGAAAAAGTAAAGATTGATGCAGCCAAATCAAGTAATTTTGCTTTTTTACTAATTTAAAATATATTCTATTCTTGAAAATAGTATAAAGAGGGAATGCATACAATAGTTACATAATATGTAAAAATTACTCATCATTACTAAGGTTAAAAGGGCTTGGTTTCTTTTTTTTTTTTTTATTAAGTCATAGATCATAAATATGGAAAAAAAAATCCAATGTAGTTAGTACTACTGTGAAACCAATTTAGAATCACTCACACTTGCATATGAAGAATGAAACACAACTTTTCTTCAATTTTAATAAATAATAAAATACCATTTAGTTTTATATTGACCTGTATAGTGTAATCTTGCTAATTCCTGTTTTAGACATAATATTTTCTAGGTTCTTTAGGGTGTGCTATTATGCAGTCATGTCAACTGAGAGCAATGGCAGTGTTATTTCCTCTTCTCTAGGCCTCTTAGTTTTCTTATCCTCTTGCACTGGTTTTGACTTCTAATTAGATATTGAATAGATGTGTTGATAAGGGGCATTGTTGCTTCTTTCAGATCTTAAGGAGAAAGATTAAAACAATTTACCTTAATGATAGTGACTACAGACATTTTTCATTAGAGATTCAATTCAGTTTCTTCTATACTAGATATAAAAGATATAGATACACACACTATATATACACATGATAATTCTATAGCCCATTAATTAGTAAAGATAATTAGAGAAACCAAAATAATTTCCATTTATTCTGAGTATATTTATTGAGCATTTTTAATACTGTGGTAGTTTCAATTAAAAATAAACAAATATTTGAATAGACATTTCCCCAAAGAAGTATACAAATGACCAACAAATGAAGATGCTTGATATCATTAGTCATTAGGGAAATAAAAATCCAAACCACATGAGATACCTCTTAATGACTAGCACAATGGCTAAAATTAAAAAGGTCAATAACAACAAGCAATGACCAGAATGTGAAGAAACTGGGACCTCATAACTTTTAAACCCTGGCTGTGTTTAAAAAGATGTAGTCAATTTGAAAAACAGCTTAATTATTCATCAAAACATTGCACATAGAATTATTCTATGATCCCACAATTCTATTCCTAGGTAAATTCCGAAGAAAATTGAGTAGGTTTTCAAACATAAATTTATACATGGATGTTTATTGAAACATTATTCATAATAACTAAAAAGAATCAGCAAATTGAATGTCCACCAACTATTGAATTTGATAAACAAAATGTGGAATACCCATAACAATATAATATTATCCTGCAGTTAAAGAGAATGAAGCTCATGTATCCACTACAATATGGCTGTACCTTAAAAACATTCACTTTTATTTGCATGGTTCATACATACAATGAAGTTGCAAGATTCTATTCATATAAAATACTCAGAGTAGAAAAATTTCAAGAGCTAGAAAGTAAGGCTGATTGTAATGATGAGGAGGCTGTTGAAAAGGGAGTTATTAATAAGGAGTATGGATTTTTTATTTGGGATAATGAAAATAATCTAAAATTAGATTGGTAAAGTTACACAACTCTGTGAGTACACAATTACTTTATTGCATACTTTCGGTGGGTGGATTTTCTTTTGTTTGTGAATTACAATAAAACACCTGTTTAAAATAAAGTAAAATAATGGATATCATGATAAAACATATTAATAATATAAATTTTATTAAAGACTTATACAAAAAGTATTATCTTTCAAAATATTTTCACTAATTACTTCTCTGACCTCTTTTTGCAAATATGTTCTGAAGTCTATGAATATAAAAGCAATTCTCTGTTTGAGACTAGTTACCTATTAATTCAATGAAACAGATGGCTAAGAAGAGTATCTTGCTCTAAATTGATTAAGGAAGCCTCTCACCATTATTTTTCAGGATTAAAAAGGACATTCAAATTACACAGTTGGAAAAAAAACTACAATGTGGTTTGCTATAACTTTGAAAAAACAGTTTTTTTATAAAAAGCAAATCAGGACATGTTAAGTTTTGACTTAGTATTTTGATGGGTACTTTGTGAGAAATAATGAAAGCCAAGCTATGTCAATGCATAAGCTATAATTGTTGGAGGGTACATAATATTCTTTCTATATTTACTAGTAAATAATTTACACATTTGTGAAGATAAAACACTGTTAATTCCATTGTGAAGACTTGACTTCATTTCTAACTTTTCCTATCACAAAATTTCATGTTGTGTGTGAATGGTAGTTATCTTAGTCAGTGTTCTCCTGAGAAATGGAGCCAATGCATATATAAAGAGATTTATTGGCTCACATGATTATGAAAGCTGAAGAGTCCAAAATCTGCAGAATGTATTGCTGGGCAGACTAGAGACCCAGGATAGCCATTGGTGCAGGTTAAGGCCTAAGGTAGTTTGTTGGAGTACTTTAAATTATTAAATGAGATCAGCTCATTTTGGAGGGCAATCTACTTTATCCCAAATTCACTGATTTATTTATTTGTTTGTTTATTTATTTTTATTTTATTTATTTATTGAGACAGAGTCTCAAACTGTAGCCCTGGGTAGAGTGCTGTAGCATCATAACACCTATGTGTCATAGACCTCCAACTCAGGCTCAAGCGATCCTCTTGCGTCAGTTTTTCTATTTTTAGTAGAGATGGGGTCCAGGTTTTGCTTAGGGTGGTCTTGAACTTGTGTACTAAAGCAATCCACCACATCAGCTTCCCAGAGTGCTAAGATTATAGGCATGAGCCACCACACCTGGCCAAATTCGTAGATTTAAATGCTGAACTCATCCCATAGTACCATCTGAGTGTAAAATTAACCACCCTGATATTTAAAAAATATATATTGGTGACATCTTTGGGAGGACCATATGAAATGTACATTTTCTTGGATATTACCAGTTAATACCTTTGTCTTTTATCTCTAGATGTTATTTATCTGCCATGAAACTTTCTCAATAAGCCCATCTGTCCCTATGCCTTCTACCTCTCTGTATCTTCTCCTTGCCTTTTTTTTTTTTTTTTTTTCTTTTTTTTTGCAGTTTTTGACCGGGCTGGGTTTGAACCTGCCACCTCCCGCATATGGGGGCAGCGCCCTACTTTGTTGAGCCCACAGGCACTGCCTTTCCTTGAATTTTTTTTTTAATTAAATCATAGCTGTGTACATTAATGTGATCATAGGGCACCATACACTAGTTTCATAGACCGTATGACACATTTTCATCACACTGGTTAACACAGCCTTCCTGACATTTTCTTAGTTATTGTGCTAAGACATTTACATTCCACAATTACTAAGTTTCACATATAACCTTGTAAGATGCACCCCAGGTGTAATCCCACCAATTCCCCTCCCTCCACCCATATACCCTCTCCCTCTCCTCCCTTTCCCTCTTCCCCCTATTCTTAGGTTGTAACTGGGTTATAGCTTTCATGTGAAAGCCATAAATTAGTTTCATAGTAGGGCTGAGTACATTGGATACTTTTTCTTCCATTCTTGAGATACTTTACTAAGAAG